>JAJMKR010000127.1:26672-60710 GCA_030563945.1 Geotrichum australiense | reverse complement strand
CCTCTGACCCCCTCTGACCCCCTCTGATTTTTTATTTTATTTTATTTTTGGTCCATTATTTAACCTGTTGTAAGGAGGTAATTAGTTATAAGTTTTATTGTTGTAGCTTTGGATTAGTTTAAGACATTAACTTGAGTTTACTTGATTATCGTATCAACTGCTAGACCAAGCCATTAGATCAGTGCATTCGTGTATTGTGATATTGCTATTAATTCTTATTCTTTTGTGTTTTTTCTTATTAAATTTTGGTTTTTTATAACTTATGCTGAGTTAGGTAATCCTTTATACTTCAAAACAAGTTTCCGTTTTAGGCAACTACTGTATGTTCTATTGCTACTCCCTCTCTAAATTTAAATTTGACTGGTAGCTATTTTGTTTTATTTATAGTCAACATGTTCTAAACCGTTCTTGATGTTAAATATCTCTGATGGTCCTTTGAGGTGCATACCTTTTTAGATAGTTGCCGTTTCTATATATTTATTATTCACCTATTTATTTTCATAATTGTTTATTTTAACATTCTATCAAATCAATATTTTTTTTCATTATCTCATAGATTTTACACACAATCCTTTAGGATTGATTGTGAACACTTGTCACTGTCATTTACAAAATAGTAAAGCTTTCCATATGAATCTTTTCCTCCATATAACTGCCAACTATCCAGTTTCTAAACACCAAGAACTGTTACAAACGTCAAACGTCCATGACATAAAATATAGGTACTTTAATTAAAGTGTATAAGTGGACTCAATTACAAGTCAAAATCACGATCAAAACTTCTGAAAATTAAAAAATCTCATCCTCATGCTCAGAGGGTCTTAACGGAAAATTTTTTACCAACAATGTTTAGTCGTACAATTTACCATTTATTGGAAAACATTTACGCGATTCCATCTGATTTTCTATTTTTCTTTTAATTGGGAAAAATCCTTCTGTGCTTCTTGTGCTCTAAGTCGTATAATTGTCAGATTTCAAGCGCACATCAATCATTGGACATTTAGAGGTACAAGTTCGTGCCAGAAACATTAAATATGAAGGTCAGCTCCGACATTAGGATGGTATACTATTATATAATGAAGCGAATTCAAGGTATTAAAATTGGTACCATAATATATTTTATCCTTACAATTTAGTTGGACCACAAGCACGTTTAAAAGTCTATGGTATCTAATAGCATATATGATGTCTTCTTAAGTGACCTTTTTTCCAAAAAAACAAATACACAAGTCAAACTAACTGTGTGATTTCACAAAGGAGTAAATATTTATTATGGTAAAAAAAAAAAAAACTCGACTCTAATCGAGTGAGCTTTTGACTTTAAACCGTTGTGTGTTCTAGTAACGCTAGATTATCATTCTTAAAATTTGTTGATACCATGATTTTTTAGCGTAAAAACTGGGAAACGCTAACATTTCAAGTTTTGATGTCATAATCTACCACACAAAAGTTTTACGATTTTTGAGTTCCTTCTCTTTCTTTATAAGTAAATAATATGTATTATAGCTATATACCGTCTTGAATGTGGTTTACAGTATTTGTTTCAATAAATCAAATTGTATGGATGAGGTTTTGTGCAAAGTTAGGTAATATTTTGACAAAATCATATTTAAAATGCTTCTTACACAATGATTTTTTAAACACAAGCTAGCTGGTATGGAAACACGTATACCTCACTTAAAAAATATGTTACAAACGCCTTTTTATCGCCATAGTAACACTTTTTTGGTCTCAGTTGATAAAGATTTCGAGAATATGTGAATATTTTTAAATAGAGACAATTTCATGTTAAGTATATACAGTATATTAAAGTGAATATTTTCTTCCGGTGTGATATACTGTAAACAAAAAGAGCTACTTGGCCAGAGATGGTAGAAACATATTGAACCAAGATTATAGTTTGAGAGTTATAGTTCACTAAATTTATATCAAGATAAACGAAGAAAACTGAAATTGCTAAAAGCACTTAAATAAATATCAAATAAACATATTCACCGTTCAATGAGCAAATAACCAAAACAACAAAAATTTGTTTATGAACAAATAACAAATGATCGGAATGCACCCCCAACATAATATATTTCCAAAAAGCAAAAACCAACAAAACTTCTTTTTTCAAGAGAAAATGTTCTGGATTAAAACTCATAATAGAAAGAGTTCTAGAACTTGCAAACTATTCAGATACTTACAGCAATATTAAATTCATGTTTCTCAGTTTTTTAGGCTCCTTCTATCTGTATTGTACTTTCCAATTTTTGTCTACCAAACATCCGTTGTTTGGGATAATTTTAGGCTCCTTGATAGTGGTTTTTGAGCATCTGCTATCCAATTGTAAGAAACAATAAAATTCGTTGAAAGTACTTTGTGTTTTTTTGTAAATTTACTCTGATGGTAACTAAGTTTTTATGCTTAGTTCCTGCCGACTTTGCCTAAATATAATTTTGGTTTGCACACAATTTCTTAAGTTTTAATGATTATATCTGGCCGTACAACCACCTTGAGCTGGCCACTCATTCGAAGAAAGTCCCACCGGGCATTACAACCGACCCTTCTCTGGGTGGTTTCATCACTTTTCGGACTGGTTTCCCCCAGATGCTTACAGTAATTTGAAAGTCTACAATGAAAAAGATGTAGCGTCAAAAAAAAAGTTACACTTATTAATATTGGCTTTGATAATGGGAAATATATTACGCTTTTCTTGCATCCATGATTATTAGCAATAAACAAAGTATGATTTTTTATAAAGGCTGGTAGTTTACTAATAAGATGTTTGGGTTATGGGAGCGGTACAGATAATCATGTGTTTACTGATTTTTGAGAGTAGTTCAGTTTCAAGGGGAGAATTGAGAAAGGTGGCCCAACTTACATTCTTGATGAGTTTTTGACACTATCTAATAGTAACTATGCTGTGGATGATAGTATTCAAGACATGAAATTTTTCATGTGTCCATTTAATATACTGTAATATCATGCTTTAGTGTGTATTATACAGCCTTTTATTTCAATATTCTTTAGTTTCTTCCTGCACTACTTCAGCTTTACAGATTCATGAGTTCTATACACAAATCTTTAGGATTAGTACTTAATATATTTCATTATCGTTATTACGATAGACAAAACATCCAATGTCTTTGTTTCTAGGCCAAGGGTGCTCATGAATGGGACAAGATGTGACACAATGTTTTCTATGATTTTTTATAAAAAACAAAAGTTGCGGAAGAAGGTGTTTTTATTTCAGGCGTAATTGAATCTGATGAGTGGCTATTCAAAATCTCTGAGACCGACTGAGCAGACTTAAAACTGCTTTGAAATAGCCAAAATATATATTTTTGAGGCACACTAAATCAACCCCCGAGGCACCTGTATTTTAATATTAGATAGCCATACTAGCGACATATCCAATATACTTTGATTTGTGTTCTTAAAAAAAACACCACAAACCTATCAATGGTTTTCAATTACTTTCATGTACTGAAACCAATTGTCTTAAATTACTATGGTCCGTTGAAAGCGAGATTTCACAGAAGCTAACAAACTAGGCTCATTACTACTGTATTTTGGAATCTATTGATCGTCAGAATTTTATCTTGTACTATGCCTATTTTTAAAGTCCAGCCATGATTTTGCCTTATATCAGTAGTCCCTTCAGGAGATCTGGTATATACAGACTGAAAAGACTTAAGCTGTCGTGCAACTTTAATGTAACGAATGATTGTAAAAATTATTAGAAAAGCACGGAAAAATTATTCATTTATTCATTCATTCATTTATAATCAGAATTTTTCTAGGTTACCATAAATTCTTTTTAAATTTCTTCCCAATATCTAAACTTCTCTCAAATAATTTAGAAGTTGATATCTTGGTCAAACACATCTTTGAACAACCATCATTGCTGTCTTGAAATATAAGAAAAATTCGCCTTCTTTTGTGGTAATTTGTAAGCACCTAAGCAACCTACAAACTGCAAGTGGAGGAGCTTACCAGTCCATGTAACTCCTCAGATTCTTCATTTGGCAGTTAAAGAGAATGCTTGGTAGCCATGGTATTATTAGGTAGGATTCTGTGTTCATCGAGAAGTACGCTATCTCAACGGTTACTGAATATTGAGATCATAATATTGTCTTATGTTTTTGAATTTTTGAGTTGAAAACTGAGTTATAAAATATAGATTTACATACACTTGGTTCATGTACATGTCAAATTTAGGGGTTTAAAATATACCTTCGTTGTATTATTGACCTGAGAGTTGAAAATATTTCGAGGATAGGATATATCTCAATACACTTATTGTTACGAATTGCTAGTACTTCATAAATATCCCAGAATTTATTCACTTAGGAAACAAACCATTTGTGGCCAGTCGCACACGACACTTCGAATATTGAAGTGCTGCAAACATGCATATACAAGAACTGGAATTTTGAAACCCGCTCCAGTATTCACGTCACCCATTTTATTGAGGTTTTAGCAATAAATAAATATATAAAGTCATTAACAATTTCAATGTATGTAAAATTTCGAACACAAGAAAGGTAGAAAATGCTTCACTCATGTCAAATTAAAATGTTTTGGTACGAAGTTCACGCTGACAATTTTGGTCCTTCGACAGATATAGAGATAACGACATTAGCTACAAAATATCAACGTCCAGCAAAAAATCAAAAAGTGATATGATAAAAAACAGAATGTTTTTGATGCAGGTATAAGATATCACAGCAATATCTCAAGCAACATCTCCAAAGATCCTATTAATACTATCACATAAGTAAAATGCAATCAAGGAAATATTCATAAAAAATGAAAATGAAATCGTTACTCATCTTTTCTCGTAATCCACAAAAGTTCTTCTCGCGACTTGATCAACTCTGAATCCCCATACTCCGCAATCGGTGCCTACCACCATGGTCCCCCCTTTGTACTCAGAATATCCAATTCCCGAAATCCCTTGTTCATTTTGGCCATTATGTCCATGTCCGTTAACTAGTCCAGTTCCTAGCCTAGACATGACCATATCAAGTCGTCTTACTCCAGCCCCATTAGGACTTCCCACCAAATCAATTTGATCCATATGCAACCTCTCTGTTACTGGCGAGGTTTGGAATATTGATGATACCGTCGAATCTAAATTATCAGTCTGTACCAGTTCATCTAGCAGTCTAATCTCGCTACCCCCTCCAACACTGTAAGATCCTGATTCACCAACGCTCACAACCTGGTGATTATCAAAGTTGCGTAAATCTACTACATGCACCCGCTTGCACTGTTCGGACACCATTACCATATCTTGTACACCAGTGGCAAATTTCAGACACCGAAAAGCGCCCATCCATTCTGTTGGCCGTGAGCTGTTGATGCGGGTTAGAGGGCGTGAAAGATTTCTTAGATCGAATAGTTGTGCTATGCCAGATTGAAACGCCGCACCAAAAACGTTCCCATTCGGATGAAATGCTGTGCTAAACGCGTAGTCATGGTAGGACGAAGGAAGAATTGAGTAATTTGTGTTTTCAATTTTACTTGGAAGAGAAATTGTGGTATTGGGGGTGTTCATTGGGTACAAAAAAACTTGATCCATATCGCCTCCCACTATAACTAATTTCCTGTCCGGACTAATGCTAGCGTGGTTAAGACATCCTTTGAATAAAACCTTGTCTGTGACTGTGACTCCCTCATTCATAATTGTTAGGTTGTAGAGATACTTGTCGTTGTTGCACACTAAAGCTTTTAGTCCTTCACCTGAATCCAACCCGCTTTGTGGGCTATCCGTATAAAGACATAATGAGTTATTGATGTATCCCCCTAAATCCATTTCTCTTACTGTGCCCTCTTGCGTTATTATTCCATGGTCATCAGTTTCCTCTGTGTTTGAGTACACGCCCAGTACTCCAGATTGTTCCCTTCCAGCTTTAACACCAGCAGCGACAATGCAGCCGTTCAAGTTTTGGACGGCTCTAGGCTCAAACTCAAACTTGCAAACAATTTCTTTCTTCTTCGTATGCATGTCATGTTTCATTATATAATGGTCTGTCGGGTAATACAAACTGGAGGGAGACTGGGTGTTGACCGATATTAGGTCCCGAAGCTGCCAGTGTTTTATTGTAATTTTAGCTGGAGTGTATGAAGGTGAATCGTGGGTGGCGTTGTTGAGTAGCAGTAGGCGACGGGGCGCATTATATGAAGTGGACCATAATTGTTGAACAGTCATTGTTTCATGGGCATATACACGCAAGTATATATGCTAAAATAATTCAGTGAAATGTTATTTGTTTCAAGTAGTAGAAGGTTAGTTCTGGGATTTATAAAAGTTGGAGTTGGAGTTGGAATTGGAATTGAAACTGAAATTGAAATTGCAGCAAGTAACTGATAACCAGTTTTTGCTCAAAAAAAATATGTGGGGTTAGCTCAAAATAGACTGTGGTCACATGCTACACATTAAGTGTTTGTTATACGTATCAGAGTGTCAAAATTTTATATATATCCATATAACATTAGATATTCTCAGTTTGTACAATTTACAGTATAAAGGATGGAAACAGGTTACTTCGATCTAAAGCCAAGATCACCGCTCATAATGAAGTAACTCGAGAAAATAGTTGTTTGAAATGCCAAAAGAGTGTATTCTCATTGAAAATAAAAGACACACGTCTGTTTATGTAAAAGTTAAAAATTAGCTAGGAACTCTTTAATTCCTATTTGGTCATTAGGGTCATCTCCATCATCAAAGTCATTATCATTATCGATTCCAGCTCCATTCCCCGATTTATTAGCCAAATCATTTTTTGCTCTTGCCAGATCTCCACCTTCCCAAGATTTTCTCTGCGTCCCTTTCCCTCCCGAAAATCGTATGCTATGAGCCATTGATCGAATTGGCATGGTTGCAGCCTGCTTTAACTTCTTCAACGTATGAACTTCGACTTCTTCATTAAAAATATTGTCTTGTCCCTCAGATATGTTATTTACAGTATTTATTCCTTCTAAAATTTTGTCTTCACTTGCACGAGCTACATCAATCGGATCCTTTGCTGGATTTTCAGCACTACCGGAAGCGTCACCAAAAGCATATTGTTTCCAACGAATTTTGTTGGCATCAGCAGGCACCTTGGGTTTTGAAATAACTCGCTTTATCCACATATTATCCTTGGCCGGTCTAGATCTGTCTGAATTTCCTATAATAAAATCAATATCCAGATTCGCGTCAGGGAAATATTCATCATCTGGAAGCTGGGGTTGTCTGATCTCTGGTTCTGGTTCTGGTACTGTATTATTTAATGATACTATTGGTGGAGCAAATGTCGACGGTCTCCGGAGAGCCGGCTGTGATGTGGGATTTACGAAAATTGGCATTGGGATTGGCTGTTGGTGACGTTCTCTATTATGACACGATCTGAAGGCACCTTCCCTTACCACAAAAACACAAGTATCGACGAAACAGTTGAATGGTTTCATCCATGCCGCAACGCAAGCTAGCCAAAAAATGGGTTCCGCTTTATTTTCTGTCGGAGTTTGCACATTCTGGGAGTAGTAAAGACATTGCTGTATTAAAGGGAAGATATACAGTAACACATATGTTAATGGGTAAATAAAGATAGAATTGACTTGTCGCTCAATTATACTGCGGCGCCTATCAAACTCCTCAAGGTTTTCGCGATTGATTTGCTGAATATCCTCAGTCAGTAAAGTACTCATTGTAAGTGTTCCCCCCAATTCTGATGCCAATCTTTCTCGAGTTTGTTCTTCAGCAATGTAAGGATTTAAATGTCCAAACCCAGGAAAATACGACATGTACAATCGAATCTTTCGTCTGTGTTTACCAGGTATCTTTTTCCAAAAAAAAATTCGGTATTTTATTTCACATTCAGCTTTGCTATCATGCTGCTGTTGAGACTCCGGCTCGTTCGATGTCAAAGTTGAAGCTTGCAATAAGCTTATAGATAGATTATGCATCCGTACCTTGACATAGATGAAAATCGACAAATAAATGCAGATAATTAAGACCATAATCAAGATTCTCGGAATCCAGGAAAGGACTAGACTATACCACATCGGCCTAATTACCAAATAGCACCAGGAAATAAAAAACGTGTACCCAGAATTCCCAACCATACCAACTCCAGCGCATATTAACGGTATAGCCACGAAAAACAAGGTGTAAATGTAGAATCTAAACCTGTACAGTCCACCTTCAACTTCAGGCCAAAAAATAAGAACCGCTGTATGAATCGCCAATGCTAGTACTGCAAAATCAGAAGACTGGATTGTAAATACTGTCAAAAATCCAATAGCATCACAAAACCGTTGGCTATTCGGGTTATCCTCATTTAAGTAATGGGCCGGGAAAGTGATAAGTACTATAGCCTTTATTAAATCAATAGCTATTAGAGAAATGGTCAAATCATGCCGAAACTGTCGTACTCTTTTTCTTCGTCTCGTCGCGTTTGATAATTTTGAGAACCTGTGTTGTAATATGGGAACTATAAACCACCAGAAAAGTAAAGCTACACCCGAAGTGATGCTTAGCGAAGCTGCAGTTAAAGCCAGTATTCTTTGTAGCCGAGCGTGACTATTTGGCGATACTTCCATAAAGAGCGACTAACTGAATCGAATGTTGAATGTGAACCAATTAGCAATATATACATATGTTTATATATATTTGTTTGTGAATACCACCACACATGCAAACACGCAAAACATACACATACACTTTCACAAACGGAGACTCGGAAACACCAAAAACAAACAGAAGAAGCTAGTGAAAATATATTGAAAAAGTTGGAGCACTTGCTTAACAGGTTCAAACTGAAGAAAATAAAGAAGGAAAAATGAGAAAATTTGGAGTAGAAAAAATTTATAAAAGAAACAATATATTGATACCAGCCAAAAGGTATTTTTTACATACAAGCCTGATGCACCATGACCTTTGCTATGATCTAAAGCAGCCACAATCTAGCAATACTAGACGATTAACTATGCAAACTATTCCAAAAACGCTTAAAAGGATGCATTAAGCTCGGACTAGATACGCTCATGGAGGTACTAAACGAAGTCGTCGAAATTAGAACGTCAACCTGGAGGAAATGTTTTGGCGAGTGTCTTAACAGAAGTTGCAAAGAAAGTGAATGAGTAAATGTGTAGATAAGCTGGAACAATCAGAAGATTTCCTGGTTTTGTGTTCATCAATTTTGTAGATAAGCTAACGCTTGCGCAAACTTTGAGGCCCGAAGTATATCTCTTCATAACTTTAATACCAACTTAATCTTATTTCCAAGCCTGCTAATCTACCTTTACCTTTATGAACATAACACAGTGCTCTTCTTTAACAATTTGAGAGTTTCTATAGAGACCAGTTCTAATAGTAGCAGATTGGCATCGGCTCGTTGAGACTTTGACAATGGTAAGTTCTCTCAGATACCATAGCAGCTTATAGGTTCAGTTCCATTTGTATGGTCACAGCCACAACTGGAATTTCAACCACGAACGTGATGACTATTATACTCGTTTCTCTGAAACACACCAAATAGGTTGCCAGTTATACTGTAGTTCTTGCCATGATGGAATCGCTCAATCTTTTACTTCAACGCAGTCTTTTTTCTGCGACTACCTATGGTCTTGTTTAGTAACTTAAATACATTGTCAACTTCGTGCACGAAGCACTATATCCAAACAAATCCAATTTAACAAGACATGATCATTGAGAGTATATACGGTACGTACGACACTGTGAACTTACCAAGCTATGTACTTTGCATTTAGCTTTTATTTCAACCGGATTAGCAAAGTCTCGACAGCTTCGATATATATAAAGACCAAACACATGTCTGTGTCTAACTTTTCATGAAAAGGGTTAGTCGACAAAATCTGTTCGAATCCAGAAGAATGTAGAAGGTCGAACTGCTAGTGCACATATTTACGTGTTTAAAGGATCGTAGTTTGTTGATATGTTCTCTAAAGTACTGCGAATAATTTATCGTACACTTTTTGATGAGGCTGTGTAACTTCTCTCAACATCATGAAACAACGCTGGAGCTATTCTTCTTGCAATTCGGTCTTTATGTTTTTGTTGCATTCTTCAAACCTTAGACATACCAGGTATATGTTCAATGATTTACACAATTGTTTTGCTCTAACGGCCATTGTATGTAAAAGTGGAAAACCTTTCACCAATACACATACAGAATACAAATAAGGCCCTGCAATATATTCATATCGTATATATCCATATATATATACAGTACATTGTTAATTGTGAAAATTATGAATACACAACTACTATATTCACTACATAAAGTAGCACGGACAATTGAGCTTATACATAAGAGGATACGTTTTAGGCGTTCAAAGTGTTCTTCAATCTGCTAGCAACGGCGTCAATGAACTCCTCGGTCAGGACATAAGAGTTTCTGTCAGTTTTGCCTGAAGCTAGAGCTAAATCTTTAGTCATAATACCATCAACTTGAACAGTGTCAATAGTGGCCTTCTCTAAAGCCTCGGCGAACTGTGACACTTCTGGGGTGTTGTCCAACTTGCCTCTTTGAGAAATTCCTCGAGTCCAAGCAAAAATAGAAGCAATAGAATTGGTGGAAGTCTCCTTACCTTGCTGGTGTTGACGGTAATGTCTGGTAACAGTGCCATGAGCAGCTTCAGATTCAAATGTTTTTCCATCAGGTGTCACAAGAACTGAGGTCATAAGGCCAAGAGAACCGAAGCCTTGTGCAACAATATCAGATTGAACATCGCCATCATAGTTCTTCAAAGCGATAATGTAGCCACCCTTTGATTTAACCATTTGGGCAACCATATCATCAATCAATCTGTGTTCATACCAGATCCCCTTTTCCTCAAACTGTTTCTTGTAGGTTGACTCATAAAGCTCTTCAAAAATGTCTTTGAATCTTCCGTCATACTTCTTGAGAATAGTGTTCTTCGTGGACATGTAAAGGTTGAGTCCTCTGTTGATAGCGAGTTTGAAAGAACTGTGCGCGAATCCAGTGATCGATTCATCAGTGTTATACATGGCAAGAGCAACACCTGATCCCTTATAATCGTAGACCTTAATCTTCGTAGGTTCACCACCGTTTTCAGGAGTGTATACAAGTTCAAGGGTACCTTTACCAGGAACGATATAGTCCTGAGCTTTGTACTGATCACCGTGGGCATGACGGCCAATAATAATTGGCTTTTCCCAGCCTGGAATAAGCCTTGGAATTCTGGGGATGACAATGGGCTCTCTAAACACAGTACCTCCGAGAATATTACGAATGGTACCATTTGGACTAAGCCACATTTTTTTCAAGTTGAATTCTTTGACTCTAGCTTCATCGGGAGTAATGGTTGCACACTTTACACCAACTTGGTGCTTAAGGATAGCGTTAGCAGCATCAACGGTGACTTGATCGTTAGTGCGATCTCTCTCTTGAATGCCTAAATCGTAGTACTTCAAGTCGAGATTTAGGTAAGGATGAATCAGTTTGTCCTTGATTGACTTCCAAATGATACGAGTCATTTCGTCACCATCCAACTCGACAATTGGGTTTTTGACGTTGATTTTTGAAAAGTTGGAAGCGTATCTCATGCCGAGAGACATTCTCTGAGATGCCAATTGTGTAGACAAGCGAGCCAATCTAAATTGTGAAACCATTTCTATTTTTACTGGAAACTGAGTGTAATTGAGCAACTCTGATCAATTTAGCGTTATGGATACTTAATGAGAGTAAGAAAGTAAAAATGAAAGTTAAACGTAACAATAATTTTTCAAAATCTAGTGTAGCGAAGTAAATAAATCGAGGAATTTGAATTTATGAGTGACTCAAAGAGCCTGGAGTAACAGTGGGTGACTGAGTTAGAGTTTGTAATACGCCGCAATCGGCTTAGAAGTTGAGTTAGCTCTAGCAATAGGACCGACTGAGGGGAAATAAAGGACACTCGGAGTCAAGTGGGCAAAAAAATAAAATAAACATTAGTAGATATAGTATATAATTTAAACTATAACCTACAGCTACTATAAACAATATCCGATAAACTATCGTCTTTCATCTATCTGCTATCTATTACGTCTGTTTTCTTTTTCCATATCTGTCAGTTTATTGGGCTATCTGCTTTCCTCGATTTGTTATATGCTAAGCTTTAGAGCAACTTCAAAAAGCTCACAACTACTTGTTGATGCAGACATCTTGGGCATAACTCTCAGCCTGAGTAGTGTTGCATCAGTGACTTCTATTTGGGAATTCTCAATTCTAGTGTCTGAAAGCTCATGGCTTTGATAGATATCAACTATTCGCTAGTCTTTACACTTCTATTCACCACTATTTCCATCTATGTACAGAGTCACAGACCATGCTAATTTACATTTTCCAGGGTTCCTTCAAACTTTGCAATATCTTGAACCCTTTGGCCAGATCTGTACATACTGTACTTTAACACGAAACTAAATCACAGGAAAAACACGTCAGATCCACAAACCTTACGCGTAACTTACAGTATTTACCCTAACCTAATAACTTATTAGACCGCAGCAAAAATAATTTCTCAAGCTCGCGCTTTTCCATTGTTCACACACTTTTTCACAAATACATTCAATAAATAGATTCACACATATTCGAACCATGCCCGCACCAGGCGAACAGCATAATGTGAAAACACAGCCCTGGACCGGTCCTGAACGCCACCTAATACAACGACGGCTCAATCAACCACTCGGTCCTGAATTTATATCCACGCGTCCCGGTGCTGGGTCTTCCCGTGTGGTATACCTCGAAGGATGGAAGGCTATAAATTTGGCCAATGACGTTTTTGGATTTACCGGATGGAATAGCGAGATTCGTGCACTTAATGTTGAGTATTGCGACGAACTTCCTGGAGGAAGATTTAGTATCGGAATAAGTGCAACTGTCAGAGTCATTTTAAAGGATGGCACTTACCATGAAGATGTTGGATTTGGGCATATGGAAAACGCCAGAGGAAAATACGCTGGATACGATAAATGCAGAAAAGAAGCGACAACTGACGGATTGAAGAGAGCACTAAGAAAGTTTGGAAATATGCTAGGCAACTGTTTGTATGATACGGCTTATACCAGGAAGGTTATAAGAATGAAACCTGAGGAAAAAAATGTAGCAGAAGATGAAATGGTTAGAGATAACCTTTTTCAAGAAAACTTTCACGAAAAATTCTCTTATGGAAAAACAACAATGGCATCGCCAGCAGCTAGTGGAATACAGCCAGGATCAAGAGTGCTGACTTCTTTACCAGCAAACAAAGTTGGAGGGCAAGGGCCTACGGGTGTGAAGATAGAAAGCAAAGAAAATGCACCCAAGGAAGTGAAAGTCGGTAATTCGAGGAATGACACGACTATGGGCCCTTTGTTGGATCCGGACTCAGCCTATATGGTTGAAGGAGATGAATATGGCGATATCAATTTTGACGATATGATGATGACGGATGATATTGAACCAGGTGATGGGGTCGTGATACCGGAAGATTTACGTGATTCTCCTCCACTCAAAGAATCAATCCCCAACGCCAAACCAGTATCTACAGGCCCTGAAACAAATCCTGTACTTCCCACATCTAATGAATCTGCGACTAACCAGAATGTTGAAGGAAGTCCCAGTACAGTACTTCCACACGGAACTTCTCATAACTCATCATCACACACATCCACTCCAACTACCAACGAGTCTGGATCGATAAATACCCCAATAAAGTTTTTCAAGGCCTCAGCGGCACCAGATATACAACAGAATAGCCCTGTCTCGACAGAGCTCTTGTATAATGCGTCAAAAGTTGTTCCTGCAATTCGTGGGAAACTTGATCAAAGTCGCTCAGTGCCAGTTAAAAAAGCTGACGTCGGAGTTGTTGTTGAGGATGATTCATTTTCGAAACGAGCTTACGGAGCTCCAAAACGGCCGCTAGCTCGACCTGTTGTACCGCCATCTAAACGGCAGGAAATGGCTGGTGGTGATAAGAAATGAGGTCAATTTGTGTAAAGGGAACTCTACTTGTGCATTTGAGTCGAACTGTATTCCATATCCATAATGTCATATATATTTATTTATTCTAAGCCAATTCGGGCAATACATACGCTCAAAGGTGTAAAGAATTGTTACATATATATATATGTAAATATATTGTAAGAAGACTGGATTTCGCCGAAATTTAGTCATGTATCGTATGTACTGCATGTAAATCAGATACTTTGATGTGTTCAATGATGACAGAAACGTTTCAAAGGTGTACAGTTTGTAGTAGACTCTCTACGTACAATAAATTTATAATATAAATATTATTATGTTGAACAAATCTAACATGTAGTTATAGACCACCTTAAACTTAACCATTAAGTTTGATTTATCAAGCTGCCACTTTACTCAACACACTTCTGTATTGTTTTCTAACACATGAACGGCTATAAGATACTTGTGTGCCAACGGCATAATATAAATCAACAAAAGTCGAAAAAAGCATCCAATCAGTCCATAGGGATTTGACAATAGGCAAGTAAAGCATCATTTTTTTTTTCACAAAATAAGTCATAGGTTGCTCTTGCAATCTCAGTAGAATGAAGCTATTGATTCCCTGTATACACTTTAGAGAGCAAGTGCTGGCCTTCAAACCTATAGACATCCATATAAACTTACTCTTCTCATACGACCTAAAATCATATCCTGTTACAATCTGGAATACGATCATCTACGTTGAATCCATTACTGTAGAACAATCGTTGATTTTGACACCAGCGCCAGATCCGTACCTGATGAGTACACATCTCACAAACCTCTTACACCTCCTCAAACTGTAGTTACAATTGGAATATCAGGGAGCGTTTTCACTACAACTAAGGCGACTAAAGCGACCAGTGGACACACTTCAAACTGAAAGCCTATAGTTCAGAGGAGGGGTTTGTGCCTAGATTTTGACCCTTCTTGCCTAGTTAATGCATTCCACCAATTAACGATATTTAGCAAGGGAGAACTATACATGCGAAAAAGGGAAAATTAATCAGCATTAAGCATATTTTACAGTTACGGCCTATCCCATATTTGCGAAGATGTGTTGTGGACTTACTTTGATCTATTCAGGATAAGCCCATGGTGCCGTTCAAGATAGTGATTATTAGCACTTAAACCGGGCCAGAAAACTGTAAATATATAGAAGTGTGTGCGTAGGTGCTAAAATTATCATTTTTGTTGAATCCAAAGTGAGCCCGCGATCAGATCATCTTCTGGCTTATTTGATAAAAATAGAGTAGATATGTTTTCGTATTGCAGGCAGATAGCTATGGATGAAGGCTTGAGCCAGCTGGGCTCGGTTGCATTACCACAAAGGGCTTCTAAGTTGTTCAACAGTCTCGCAAAAAAGGACTTAGCATATTTGACTTATTATTAAAAGATAGACTATTACTGTATTTATAAAATGTTGCCTTTGCGCTACCACCTTATTTCAAATTTGCTCAGGGGTCAGAGCTCTCCCTTCCCCTGATAAGAAGCAACTTCACATTTTCAGAATTTAACCAACTTCAGGACTGCAGTAGCTACTTAAAACACAATTCGTAAGACATATGGAGCAAGAAGCGTCCTGCAGAGTGCACAATTTAACTCTCGAGTACTAGGGGGTCATAAGGGTGACCCCATTAAAGTCTTCCCCTTAAAATTTGTCTACTTGCATAAGTAATTGTGGTCAGTAGTGTGCACTTGGTCAGTAATACAAATCGAATTATGAGGTGTCTCCAAAAACTGCAAATCCCACAAGTTGAGTATTAGCTCTTGTTTGTCCGACTTCTTAGACGGCTTTGTAGTTGCAGCTACACGCGTATAGACTGTAAACCCCGCTTGAAAGGTCGCTGATATTTATACTAGAGCTCATATATTCTTACTACTCTAGGATAAAAGTAAAAAAAACATATAAAAACTAATGATAAGCAATACGTACTTACTAAAAAGTTTTGGGCCATTTCATTACTAATGTGAATATCAATATCATAGCGAATCAAGGATCTGAACAATTATGAAAAAAAATTTTAGCATCTGAGGATCGCGACTGCTTTCTTATTTTCGTTATTGATAAGACACTACGTTTGGTGCTCATATGCGAGTGCATAACTTCCCTCCTATAGACCTAGCTTGAATGCTACTGTAAGTCGGGGTCTGTACATATGCGGTTAATGTCGTGAAAAGGTTAGAGTAAAGTTGCTTGTTATGGAACACGACAGACGTAGATGTTGCGTGCACTAACTTAAAAAAAGTTCTATCAACGTATGAATCAAAATGGTAAAAGGCTTGTAAAATTGCTGTAAGACATCTTTTTGGATTCTCATTACATTTCACAAATATCAGTAGTGTACGCTTTTGCAAACCAGAAATATCTGCTAAAAGTGCTTTAAAGTTGACTGTGAAACACCTCGGTTTTGAAAGAAATAGATGTCGGAATAGTAAATTGAACTATAAAAAACATTGTTTCCACAAAAGCCATTCCTGTATACCATATTTATTTATAATAACAAACAACAAACGAAAGCCACATTTATAACTCAGTTGAGAATTAAACTTATAGCACCACACACTTTTTACTTTTCTTCACAGCAGGAGGCTCTAAAGCAGCCACGATTGCCTCATCAAACACGTTCTTTAAACCTTTTTGGGTCAAAGCTGAACACTCCACGTACTTAACGGCACCTAATTCACGAGCCAACCTTTCACCCATATCAATACTTACAGGTTTTAGTTTCTGGCGGGCTAGTTTGTCGACTACGTTGGGATCATCTCTTAAATCAACTTGAGTTCCAACGATGAGACAAGGCACACCAGGGCAGTGGTGGTGGACTTCAGGAAGCCATTTTTCTTTGACGTTTTCGAAAGACGCAGGTGAAGTTACACTGAAACAAACGAGGAAAACATCCGTCTGAGGGTAGGATAGAGGACGGAGTCTATCGTAATCTTCTTGTCCGGCTGTATCAAAAAGTCCAAGTGTGTAGGGTTCATCACCAATCCTAAAATTTGATTTTCTAGTCAGTAAAGTTGTTCATAAAGACTGCGTAATCCCATATTGAAAGAAAGTCAGGCAAAAACGAGGGGGTAATGTGGTATCTCTCTTGAATTTTTTTTGGTATGGCAACTTGGAATGATGTGGAAAAATAAAAATTAAAAAAGGCTAACACTACCACCACCATTACCAACACCACAACAACCACAATCACAACCACCTAATAAAAAAAGATTGCGGTTGGGGGTTTATATTGCCAACGTATCTGATAATGATAGTATAAAAAGTAGTACCAATGGACTTTCCATCTCCTTTTTATCTGGTTATGTTCTACCACATAAGAATATGAGTACCTCCATTCTTCACCTTATCATTACCGCCGTTCAATTATAGAAATGTGTTGTTGCTCTCACTTTCTTGTTCATTAAAGGGATGAAAAATATACTTACATCACAGTGACAGCATAGTTATCAAAGACTGTAGGAACGTATTCTGAAGGAAATTTGTTTGTGGTGTATGAAATCAATAAGCATGTCTATCTCAGTAGGGTTAATACCAAAACATCAATTTGTACACAAAAAAACAAGGAGGGAGACATTCATACTTTTCCGACGGCACCATCACCCACAACGACGCATTTAATAGTCTGCATTTTTTGTGATTCTTCTATTTTGTTCAGGGTGTTGAAAAGTTTGAATTAATCGATTGTTGACTAGCTTCTTGCTTGATTAAAGTAGCTAGTTTTGTTAAAATAAAATGTTTTTAATTGAGATAGTTGATTGCTGGCAGAAATTCGTTTCCAATTGATATACTGTTTCGCGCAGAAAAGAGCTAATAGTCGAATTTATAAGCGATTGAGAGGGCTTGATTTTGTGATTGAGATTGAGCAAGAGTTGATATCCAAGGGAACAAAAGACCAAGGGTGGCGAACAAAGTAGCAGTATATATAAGATTGACTTCTGAAGATTGTTTTAATAATTAAAAAAAAAAAACAGCCTATTGTTGTATTCTCCAAAAGCGCTTTATATCTTGACGAAGAAAGAACTCTACAGGATGTATGCCTGATATTTGATTTTTTATGTGCGTGGTGTGTGGATGGGATAAGGAAAAAAAAAGATTCAAATAAATAATACGAAATAAATAATATGAAAGCACATACTTTGTTCAAAATACCAATAGTACTGATATATTTTATATGCGTATAAGTAGATAAAAAGAAATGCAACAATCTATGCCATTTTTTTGTTTTAGAGTTATCGAGCTTTTAAAGTTAATGATTGGCTTTATTGTTTTAAAACTTGGGATATACAAAAGCTCTTTTTATGTCTTAAAGCACAAAGCACATTAATCAAAGTATAACCACCATTGGTCCACCAAGCTACAGATATTTGAATATGAATATCCAATCTGAAGTGCCAGAACAGAGTGTGAGGATATCAGTGTGTGAACAGGGAAATGTGTATATATCTTTATAACGGGGCTAAAGCTTATTGTAACAGACATTGTTAACATTTTTTAAAAAGTTTGTAGCTAGTAGTCTGTATGGGCATTGGATAGTTTCTCAACACAGTGGAATGCTTTCCCACAAAAGCACTCAATATAGTGTATCATCAGCCCTGTAAACTTCTGCTAATAAGAGATACAATCTAAGACGCGATTAAATGTAACGTGAAGACTCTCATTTCTTGCCAGCAGTTGCACTGTATCGATTATTGATAATGCTGAAGTATGAAAAAAAGCAACCCGCGTGGCCCACATAAGTCAAAGTTCTTTTCCTAGAAAGTGTCCTAGAACTTGACAATCACCATGTTTATCAATTGCGCTTCGAGAAATTTAAATAGACTTATGTTTTACATATTTTTGCTGTACTTTCTACTGGGGTATTCCACATATTTTGATTTATTTAATTTTTTAGATAGTATCATGCTGGGGATCTAATCTACTCAATGTTTGAAAAAACAGCTATATCCCATAAGATTGAGAAACTACTAAGTGAAGTGATAATTTTTAATGATAATTAGTAGGTCACTTAGCCATTTTGTCCACATTTACCGGTATATTTTTTCATATTAAAGTTGATATACGCTCACAAGTTGAGTCATAACATGAGCTTTAGGTTATATATTCAACACGTTTTATATTAGACTTGAGCCGACCGATACCAAATCTTACGAATTGAAGCAAATATTAAAGTAAAGACAATAAGCGAGCTATTGTTCATATGTTTATATATGCAATGGTTGTATAATTTGGAAGTATCATTTCCAGTATCATCTGTGACTTTGGGTATCACCAATCTTATAAATATTTTGTGACTAAAATTTCTCGACTCAATAATGTTCGTCTACTTTAGGTCTACCACTGACATCTAATGTATATTCAACATGTTTCCAAAGCTATGGTCCGTCAATAAAATGACTGCAAAAAGTTGCTATACCGGAAAATAGTACGATCTGTAGCTATATCATATCAGAGATCACTGAAACAATTAAATTCTATTTATTGCACCTTCTGTCCACTAAAAATATTATGTTTTTCTCTCTTATCAAAATCTCACCGTGACTTGTTTGACACCGAATACTAATTACAACTGAATACAATAAACAGTACATTGCCAGAATACTAATTATTAGGCGCTCTATATTTGCAAGGATCTTTTTGTGCAAACAACTACAATAAAGTAATTGTTGTGTATATAGTACATTCCATGCTGTCGCGCTTGATCAAAACACTTTTGTATTGATGAAACAATTAATTAATGGTTCTTTGTATCAAAGCTAACAACTACTTGAGACTTTTGTTATCATTTTGGCTGCACACGGGTTTTATTTGCACTTCTATCTGAACAAGCAAGACATGTATACAGCACAGCTAGCTACTACCGTAGTATCAACTATCAAAATAAAATAAAATGCTTCAACAATAAACATGAATAAGCAGAAAACTACTACGATATACGTTTCTTTTTAGCCATCAATGGCTTCGTTGTTTTGTAAACACTAGACAGTATCACCCAACTGAGTCTGTTTTGATCTTCACATCCAAAATCAAAACTGTGTATATTATGACGTTTTACTGAGCAGAAAGGCAACTTGCATCAATTGGGGTCGTACCTTTACTAGTTCTCAAAAAGGAAAAAAACAAAAACTAGCCATCTTGATACACATACTAACCTCAATTCGTCTTCACAGTCGTCATTGAGACTTATGTCATGTACTGGTGTCAATACAGCAAATAAAAAAATACTCTTACTGAATAACGATATAAAATCTCACAAAAGTGTGAATGAATATACTGATATATGAAATGTAATATACGTAACACTTATTATAAGTAAACACAGGAAGCTGTCAAATATAAGTTATATCGTAATTTAAAGCTTTAGCACATTTAAGTTCGCTTAAAACCAAATCTGTAAGGAACAGCCCTAACCCATCTCTACTATACTACGTGTTCCAATCTTGATTTCACTTCACAGATCAATCAAACCATCACCAATTTCTGTAGCGCACACCGGGAAATACAATAATCGATGGAAAAAGATCTGTACACACCCAGAACTGGAAATAGAAAGTCGAGCTCAGAACAGTTGATTCTGATGCTGGTCGTGGTACTTCAGCTGGTTTCTCTTGCCCTCACTTGGTATTTCTATTCGGCCTGGTATGAAGTGTCTCGGTACGGTGCTTCAGCTGTGGTGTCATCTGTTCTATGTGGCTTTTCACAAGGACTACTGCAGCTTATTATTCACGGTAAACTGAGTCTAGCAAATCTTCTGAAGTTTTACTGTTGGGGAGTTATAAACGGGTTCTGGATGGTAAGTTGAATTCTATCTACATGTTTTTCTAGTTTGGGGCACGGCTAATAGGGTATTTGGTTGTTAGAAATGGTGGACTGAGCTCATAACTACAGCAATTGAGTCCAATAAGCTGATGAGAATATTCTTTGATCAGGCGATTGGAAACCCAACTAATTTGCTTATATTTTTGAGCTATTCGGCTTTCTGGGATGGGCATGACGATATTGACAAATATTTCAAAAGAGTGTACCTTAAGACCTTGAAAACCAGTTATTTATTATGGCCATTAGCTTCTGCAGTGCAATTTTATTGGCTTGATCCAAAGTACTTAGTTCCGTTCAATGGGATTGTGAACGTATTCTGGACCTTTATTTTAGGTATTATCAGCTCTTGATTTTATCTTTTGCATATGATGTACATTCTAAGCTAAGATGGAGCTGTATCAAAGTTGGAATTGTATTTTCACCTATGGTATATGATGAACTACATTAACTTTTACTGTTTATATTCACATAGCATGGCAGTCGGACTTTCAAAAGATGAATGTAAAACTCTCGGAAATAAAGATTTTGCTCCAAGCTCTATATACTTATATCAGTAAATACAGTGTGTATAAAAGATTCTATAATATGAGTTCTATCTATTAGTATGATACGAATGATAAGCTACTAGAAATATGGCATTAGTATTAAACTTATACCTTGCAATTTTAGACTTGCTAAACTATACGGAAACGCAGTTGACCTTCTATCTTACATCCTGTAAACAATTATATATAACACAGGCCAAACTAATCTCAAAACTACACACTACTATCGTGTATAAAAATAGACCTACCAGTATAATAAAACGATTTGCTTATTTGGAATTATTACTTTTTTGTTACAAACTAGGTCTAGTTTAGCTCAAAAAAGTCTATTTCCTAAAAGCTCTAAACCTCCTACTGGCTAACAAACACCCAAATGAATTAGGACCAGGTTTTGAGGCTAAAACTGTGTGAATTGAACTATTCTATAAATGTTTTATAGACGAAACTGGCTTCTTTTGTTTTTGTTTTTCGGGCTCTCACTCTCAGTATTTTGCATCATCGCACAAAAAAAGGTGGGACATATAATACAAGGATCAAGAATTATCAAGAATGTTTGAGCAGGATAACAATATCCAAACAGTTCTGATAAAGAGTATATATATACATCGTAGAGAGACCTCAGGTGTCTATTTTTTTTCTTTAATAATTTTGTCTCTTCATTATTCAGAGGTCTTTTAACCAGGCATTATCATTCTTTCAGCTTTGCTTTCAATAACTTCTTTCACTCATTCGTTCGTTTCTAATAATATACAGCAATATAATATGGATTATTATAAACTACAAATGGCTGGTCCATTAGATCCTGCTCACCACAATATGTTTGAGCAAAACTATCCTACTCCAAACCTTTCCTCAACCCCTCAGCTTCAGTCCTATCCTACATTACAGCCTCCAATAAACTTAAACGCCTACCCGACACCTGCAGTCCCTTCAAACTCTTTCCCGGAACGGATTACTACTCCAGTCTCCCAGATAGGTCTTCATACGCCCAACACTTCCCCAGGATCCTACTCTCCTTCTTTTTATAACACCCAAGTTGATCCATCTCTCGTTTCCAAAAAGAGATCTTATGCCGATTACTCTCAGCACCAATTTCAACAGCCACAACAACAACAACCACAACAACAGCCACACCAACATCAGCATATTCCACCTTATCCTCATATCCAGCAAATGGTTCCTCAGCTACCTCCTCAGTACACTCACCCAAACTACATTCAGAACTATGCGCCTCTAGATGTACTTAGTTCTTTATCTCTCAAGGCTCAACCGCTCCCGCTTCCAACTCATCACAACGGGCCCGCCCCTTCAGTTCCTACTCTTGGACCCCAACCCCAAGTACCCATTGGACAAGAAGTAACTTCAGACTCCGCGTCTGCATTTTTCAAGTCTGTTAAAACCTACTCACTTTTCCAGCCTCTTACATCGGAAGAAATTTCATCTCTAATTCATATTTATGGCGGCCCTGTTACAGTGTCTAAAAAACGCAAACCTCTTGTTGCTGATCCTGAATCTCAAATTTTCACTCCTTTCTCTGAAAATCAAGACAATGGCAAAAGTCGTAAAAAACATAAAAAGGAACGTATGCAGGGACGTCCCTTTTCCGGCGAAATGGTTCTAGACCTTGTCATACCTAATACACTTGACGAACTATACGAGATGTTGTGCGTAAAGGGGACACCATCAAACGGTCGCCGAGCTAGACTTCAAGCTGAGACATCAAATAATTCATTACACCATCACCCAGAAATTGATTCTGAAGGTCGACCTATCTTCAACGACACTTTGTCCATGTTCAAGCATTTCCATCCGTGCGTTTCTAGCACTACACGGTTTCACCTTGTGACACCAATTCGGCACTCGAGCACACACAAGTCACGCAGTAAGAAGGGAACCTGTCCTGTAGTAAAGTTTAACATCTCACCAATTTTTGATTTTTCGATCGAGTACTTGAAGCGTATGGCTTACCCAAGATATAAAGCCAACATGAAAATTTATGTGGTCCCACTTGATACTGAGCAGCCAAAAGGGTACACTTTCTACACTTCACCTGTTATGTACTTGCAAGACCAACTCGATAGACTAGCAAAGGGTCTCGGATGCGACTTAAACTCTAGAATTTTCCATGTCCCTGATGCATCTGGTGGTGCGGTTGGAGCTTCTGGAGTTAGAGACTTGCCTAATTCCGTTTACGATTATGAACTCGGGCGACGGGATGGAAAAACAGGTTTGGAATACATTTTGAACTGAGTATACTTATTTATTTATTTTGACTGTTACCATAAAAACGCACGGACAGTCCTGGGCCTGTTCTGGGCTTTCAAGTTGACTGTTTATGGGCATTACAGCTCAAAATTTGGTATCATGGCTTACAATTGGTGTGAGCAAGAAGATGTGAGAATTTCCACAGTGTGGATATACCTCAATGTTTGTTTTTTTTGGGTTTTGTTATTACCTTTTGTTCTATTTTCTGCATTTTAGAATTTTATTTTGCATGTTGCTGATTTTTCTACATTCTTTTTCCATCTCTTTAACTTACTTTCGTTACTTTAAAACTCTTTCGTTCCTTTAGCAAAAAGATCGTCATAACTTTTGTACTTGGTTGCTAACTTGTTAACAGCCAAATATTGCTTAATGAAAGAATCGCTGTTTCATATAATATTATAATCATATAACTATTTATAATGTATAGTACTGTACAAATAATTATCCACAAAATAGTTTTTTATAATTGATGGAAATGTTTAGATTATTGTTGCTGATTATCTCTGCTAGTAATCAAGTTGCAATTTTCATGTTTATATAGAACAGAGGTCTATATACTGGTATGTCAGATGGTTTTGTCTTGTAAGTATATAATCTCACTTGAGTTACTACTCAACTCTTTGTTAGAATGAGTTGCTGAAATAGAAATAATGCCTGGTCCAATAGACTCCACTAACTGAACTACAAGAACACAGCAAGTACCATGTTCAGTTTCCCTTATTAACCTGAGTTTTGTATATCTAGCTTCATATATTGATTGACTGCACTTTTGACCCAAAGCCTAGCCAGATAATACACATGTATAAACAGATTTAGATACTCAGTGGTTTTGTGATATTTTAGACTGAATGTTATCATCTTTTGAAACCAACAATCTCACCTTTTGCGGTAGCATAGTAATGAAAGGAAGGCCACCCCCACAAAAGACTTCTAGAATAAAATGGCGTCTAAGCAATACCATCCAAATTCATGTCTGCATGTGTACTGATATGGCATTGTTTATATTCAGAAACGTCCACTTCAAACTGTGATTAATTATGTGAGTGTTGTGACCGTCAAAGACAAAACAATTCAATTCTTGATATGACTACACAGAAATTTGAAGCTGCCGATATTCAAACCCAGCTCTTACATTTTTGTCGTGTTCAAAAGCACTGTTACCATAATATTATGATAACAATGTCGAAACGTCAATTGTCTCCTACCAACTATTATTCATGTTTTACTAGCATACTACGCTGTGTGCGACAAAATATCAAACACTACCAACTGTCTATCTGAATCTATCATGAATGCAATCTTCAGTATCTAATTACTTATTAATAGTGGATCTCTTTAATTATACGCTTTTGAACCAGTGATTTAGTAAATGACTTATTTATGTTAGTTGGCAGCTTTCATGATGGAAAGAACTTCTCGATTCAATTTGTAATTAAGGTTTAAATAATTTACGTAGAGAGTTTTTGTGTCCTATGTCAATTTGTACGATGAAGAATACAACCATAAGTTTTGCTCTATCACAACTTGCTATCCTTGTCCAAAAATTCTCTTAATATCTGTTCATTATCTTTACCGCTTTCCAATGGACGCCCTCCCATTTCCTCTGCTATCACTTCAGCTACTCCAAAGTCTTTCACTAATGCACTTGGTATTTCTTCTGGTTTTGCTAGTTTTTTCACCGGCCACGCGCATGCATTATTATACTTCTCACACTTTTTTGTCCAATATTTTATGTCATGAGCTTTGAAAATCTCTTGGAACGATGCCTTGAGATCAGTCCAATTGTTCTTTTCATATCTATTAGGCAACAAGTTGATATCGAGATCAATCATTTTGATGAAGTCTTCGTAGAACTTTGGTTCCAGGGCACCAACAGTTACATATTCGTTGGGCGTTTTAGTTTCGTAAATAGTATAATAGGGGCATACCTCGCCTTCTAGAATGTTTTCACCACGCGGTGCATCCCATGATACAACTTGCGCACTTTCGTTCTCGGCTGGATATTTTGCGTATGATACAAACTGGCCTAAGTATTTCAGACTTTCGACGATATTCACATCAAGGAACCAAACCTTTTTTTCTGGTGCTGTAGACTGCGGGGCCAGCAAGGCGGTAAGCACAGCCGCAAATCCGGGCAAAGCCAGCCCTGCAAAGTCTCCGAGCAGGTTTGCTGGCACAACCGGCGGTCTCTCACTGGGCCCTATCGCATCTAGAACACCTGACTCTGCAATATAGTTGATATCATGTCCTGCGTGATTAGATTTTTGACCGTACCCAGTTAACCTAGCGACTATTAATCTCGTACTTCGAGATTTTTCAATAGCCGGAAAATCAGCGAGGCGTTCTAGAACGCCGGGCCTATAAGTGTCAATTAATACGTTAATACGGTCGTTACAAAGAAGCCTGGTAAACTTGGATCTCCCTTGAGAAGACTTGAGATTTAGAGCTAGAGATTGTTTATTCCGTGTGAGAGTATCTGGGTTGAACCCTGGTCGGTCAAGTCTGATTACCCGGGCTCCGTAATCTGCAAAAAGCTGGCCACATAATGGTCCTGGCGCAAGCCCAGCAAGTTCTAATACCGTCAAATGCGAAAGTGGCTTTATACGGGGCATTTCGAAAAGCTGAAAGTAAATTAACGCTTGAAAAGTTTGAGAGCATTGGTAAAGTATGACTTTTACCTGAATATATATACAAATAGACGTCTAATGAGGAGATTTATTGTGGGGTAGGACAAAAATTTAAAAAATGGTACCATCTTCGGTCGGCGTTCAAAATTATCCGAGCCCCATCATGTGACTATCCATACAAGAGCTGGTGAGCAGACAATCGGATTCAGTTCGTACTGTAGTGAAGTTATATTTACCAGTATGTAGCACAATCGTCCATTTTTGATACATATGCTAGATACGGGCAAGATTGGGAATTGCGCAAAGTAATAAGCTATTAAGCTATATTAAAAATAACTACTAGCAATATGGCCTGCCACCGATCTATTCTGTACACATCCATCGGTATGAAAATTCACAGATGACTACAGGAAAATATGGCATGAATGAATACTTGATTGGTAATTGAACAACCTTGTGGGACAGAGGAAACACCATAAAGCAAAGGAACCAGAGCTAGTCTGGTCTTTAAAGAAACCCGTAAGTGCTAGTTAGCTTTGCACCTCTTCAAAGGATCTAGATATACAGCCACTTGTTTTCTAAAGGAAAGTGAGACTTTATAGCTACAAGTAGACATAACCATTTTTACGCCAACCACATGGGGTGTAAACAACTGGGTAATTGATTTTGAGCTATAAAAATATATCCTTGCTAAACTGGCGTAGTAATGGTTCTGTCAGAGCTAAAGGAGAATCACACTTTGATTTTGTAGTTGTTTGGCCATTTATCTAACTGGTATGATAACGGATGATTGATACGAATGTAAAGGATACTGAAGAGCAAAGTGTGAGCACGTTATGGTTGTTCTGATACAGCTGTGTAGGGCTCTACATAGTCAGTCTGAAAGAAAGAAAAAAACTATATAGAGACTTAGCTATCTTTATAATTGTTGTAAGAAAAAATACCCGATATATCTTCTTTTTTACTTAGTTGGGCTTAGAAAGGTGAATGTGAATGTTTACCTGATTTCAAAAAAATGTTCTCGCAAGTCCAGCGTCTTTCATAATATCTATTATATTAAAAGAGGGAAATGTCCCATATCTATATACTTGAAACTTTCAACCCATGGGACAGATATCGAGCATTTACAAAGGCATGCGCTATACCTTATCGTTATTAAAAAAAGGCTTCAAAATCTAGAGTTGCTGCTTTATGTGATTTGTGAGATGAGGAAAAATGAAAAGATATAGCGGTAACCCCGGAAATTTCAAATGTAAATGAACAAACTAATTTCGTTCTTTGATCGAAAACAGTTTTGTAAATACAGAATAACCTGTGTGAAACTGGAGTTATCAAATAGAAGATACACTTAGCTAGATGTTTAAATTAATTCGATGACATCGAAGATTGAATTGAAAATAATAAGCATTAGTTTACCTGTTATATAAACTGTGAAGTTACTACAATGTCATAATAAAAATTTTTGCGATTTATTTGACCATTATGGGGTTTCATGGATCCCACTTAGAACCAACTACAATCCATGACAACGACCAAATGGTTTAAGTTCCAAGAGCAGAGTTACACGGGTTAGGGTTTACGAATGAACAAGAGACAAAAGGATCCCAAAGGTTGAAGGATCCTAGAAACCATTGAGAACGACAGAGAACAACCGACGATGAGAAACTAGTCCGACAGCAATTATTTGTAATTGCCTTATTTAGCTTATAATCGATTACTATAAGTAATTAAGGATATTAATCATAATCTCCACCAAATCCTATTGAACATTAGACTTGATCAAACGAACTACGTACGTATTATCTAACCCTTGGTACGAGACTATGACACGGGGAGACTTTCGAGAGTTTAGTATTTGAGACTTACTGGTAAACGTCATCGGAACATGCTAGAACCTAGAAGAACGACAGCGCATTTAAAACTTAGCTACTGAAACCTATCTTGGCACTTGAACTACCCAGACACTAGCCTAAATCTTAGTATCCATTAGCTAAACCCCATGTTTTGAGTACTAAATATTGTTCCACGGACTTCTATTTCATGCAAGTTACGTAACTATTACATAAAATTTCTGAGTTTTAGTCCTGCGCCACCAGTTTTTTTGTGACACCAGGGTTCTAATTCCCTCCAGAATAAAAGAACTTAAGACCTACACTTTAGTAAAAGCTACAAATTGTACGTGCTACCATAGAAAATAACTCTTGTATTGTGTGGTGACTGACAAACTCCACTACCACCACTACCACTAACAAGTCAACGTCTGCCTATATCTAAATCGAGCTACCACTCACCATTTTTTCTTTTATTTTTTTTTTCCTGGTTTTATTTATTCCTTTTTTTTTCTTCCCTTTTTAATTTTTTCCTCTTCTCTTTTTTCCTTTTCTCTTCTTATCAAGAACATCATCATATCAAAGAATTTACTTCAGGTTACTCTTAACATCATCAAATCAATATGGCTTTAAAACGTATCAACAAGGAACTCGTCGATCTAGGAATGTACGTATAAACCTCCCTCTTCGTTCTGTATCGATAGCATTGGGCTGAATAGGGCAGTATACTCTATCGTTAATAGTTTCATGCCTTGCCTTGTGAACCTTACCGTAAAGGTAAGTTTTGCGCTTGAGATATGACTGTGTTTAATTGTTTTGCCACGATTGATGAAGCTATAATGGATTGATCCATCTCGGGACAAGCATCACTATCGAACTGCTACTGATGCAAGTTGTTTATATTGCTAATTTTGGCCTGAATAATGCTATCTTATTATACGTTGTTGATTTAATATGCTAACTTTACTCTTTTCTAGTGATCCCCCTTCCTCCTGTTCTGCTGGACCCAAAGGTGACGACCTTTTCAACTGGCAAGCAACTATCATTGGACCCCAAGATTCACCATACGCTGGTGGTTTATTTTTCCTAGATATTCACTTTCCCACTGACTATCCATTTAAACCCCCAAAGGTTGCATTCGTTACTAAAATCTACCATCCAAATATTAACTCAAATGGTTCCATTTGTCTTGATATCTTGAAAGATCAGTGGTCTCCGGCTTTAACCATCTCAAAGGTTCTACTTTCGATCTGCTCCTTACTCACCGATCCTAATCCAGACGATCCTCTTGTTCCAGAAATTGCACACATATACAAAAGCGACAGACAAAAGTATGATGCGAACGCTCGTGAATGGACCAGGAAATACGGTTTCCATTGATAGGTTTAGTATACATATAACAATTTAATATAATGATTAAAATATTATACAATACCACACCATCCCATGTTTTGGATTCTTGTAACCAACACGATCTCAACAACGATTGAAGTAGTTTGTGAATTTTTGTGTATATAATACCAGTAAACCTGGATTTGTATGTAGAAAGCTGTATCAAATCAGGTTCTATGAGATTTTTCTCCTTTTGGTTTATATTGTGATTATGTCATGCACACGACCTGAGCTACGTAATTTCAAAGGAATTTGCCAACAAACCAGATTTGAAATTTAGCGCTGACTGATTGATCAAAGTTCAAAGTTGACACAAAAACAGGGTTAGCGCTAAGCTCTATTTGCGACTTCGCTCACACTAGATTAAGCTGGAATTTCCTTCTTCTATTCACTCACTCACTCTTTCCGCTCAACGTTATTTACACCTTGACATACATCTTGAGGTACGACTTCGAATCATTTGTCTTGCTCAATGTATAATTTCAACGGGCAGCTGCCTTATGGTCAGCAGCAACAACAGCAGCAGTACTTTCAGCAGCAATCACAACCACAACCGCAACAGGGGTACAACCAACAGCAATACCCCCAGCCTCAACCGCAATACATACAATCTCAACCCACCGGGTTTATTCAAAGTCAGCCTACGGGCTATTATCCAATCCAGCAAAATGTGTATAACCAACCGCAACAGCCTGAGTATATACAACCCCAGCCGACTGGATATATTCCACAGCAACAACAACAACAGCAGCTGCCTATTCAACCTCTAGAACCTGTCAAAACCCAGGCTGCAACGTCTACTGTAAAAATTCCAAATGGTGAGTATTCTCATTGGTCATCTACTATTACTCCAATCACTAACTGAACTATAGTTCGTCTGTCTTTCATCACTAGCGAAGATCAGCAAAATTTTGAAAAGCTGTTTAGGTCGAAGCTAGCCCCAGGGGAACAGGCCTTATCAGGACCTGCTGCTCGTGACATCTTGATGTTGTCTGGGCTCCCTCCAAATCTTTTGGGTGAAATTTGGCAACTTGCTGACACAAACAAATCAGGGTCTTTACTTTTCCCTGAATTTGCTGTTGCCATGTACCTTTGTTCTGTAGCATTGAAAGGAAACGTCGTTCCTTCAAAGTTGCCTGAGACAATTCATAACGAAGTATCCAGCTTAGTTGATATTATATCTTTCAATATCCCTGAAGAAACCAGCGGTCAAACTAATGTACCCGACTTTTCCGCATCCAAGCCAAGACCTGCTTCAAACTACGACGCACTGGCATCTTTGCAGGCACAGGCTACTGGAATACCTGTCCAACCCCAGCAAACAACAATGCTACAACCTCAAGCGACCGGGTATATTAACCCGCAACAAACTGGATACGTATATCCGCAACAAACTGGGTATACAGGTTACAACACTGTAAACCCTTTACAAAGCCAGCCCACAGGAGGATTCGGTCCTACTCAATTACAGAGTCAACCTACCGGAGGATATGGCTTTACTCCTTTGCAAAGTCAGGCCACTGGTGGATACGGTATCAATCCTCTACAAAGTCAAGCCACGGGTGGGTACGGAGTTACTCCCTTACAGAGTCAAGCTACAGGCGGTTATGGTATTGCTCCTTTACAACCAATGCCTACTGGAAGGCCTGGCGAATGGGGATTTATCAATACTCCAACTGGTGGTTTGCCTGGTATGGATGTTTTCCAAAACAGATTTATGCCATCTCAACAACAAACCTCTTTTACTTCCACGCCTTTCCAGGCAAATAATTCTGTTGAATGGGCAATTACCAAAGACGAAAAGCGTATCTACGATGGAATATTTAGAGAATGGGACAAGAAACATACAGGATATATGGAAGGTAGTGTCGCAATTCAAGTACTGGGTCAGAGTGGACTTGCTCAAAATGATCTGGAAAAGATATGGACGTTAAGCGATCCTCACAATAGAGGTAAGCTAGACAGCAATGAATTTGCAGTTGCCATGCACTTAATCTATAGAAAGCTGAATGGCTACGAAATTCCTGACGTCTTACCTCCAGAGTTAGTTCCTCCTAAAGTTACACCTACTCTGACTTCGAAACCCTCGTTCATGAAAAGCACATCTACTGGTGGGTCTAGTAACTCTAACATTAATAATCATTCATTCAAAACAAAAGATGCTGCTTCATTCAAAAACAACGATGATGATATGCCGATTCGCGGTGCCACTTCTATAGAAACTCTCAGACAGAAAGTCAAAGAAAAGGAGGATAGACTTGCTCAATTGGACACTCGTGATTCCACAGAAAAGGCTTTAGAAGATCGTGATCTCAAAGATATTGAAGATCTTAAAGACAGGATTTTGAAAATACAGAAAGAGATAAATTCTTACCCAGATTCCCCTACGATTCTCGCTGGGAATACAAAGAAAATCGAATTAAAGCGTCGTTTGCAGAAGCAAATGGATATATTACCACAACTGACTCACTCTGTTAGGAAGGTTGAAGACGAAATTCTGGATTTGAAACTAAAAATTTTCAGAGAGCAACAAGAGAAGGAACATCCTGGAAGTACTATTACCGGAACAGGGCCCAATGGTGCTATTACTGAAGCCGATCGTAGAAAGGCAAGAAACAGAGCTTTACTTAAGTCAAGAATGGCTTCTCTTACTGGAAATTCTTCTGCGTCCGACAGTTCCTTTGAAGATTTCGAAGCCAAGTTTATTGAAGAAAACGAAAGAATCAGGAACGATAGAGAAAAAATTGAACGCACGGTCAAAGATATTGAAGAGTCAAGCAACCAAATCTCGAGAGAAGTGGAAGGATCTCTTCGTGAGTCCCGTGAAGATATATCGCAAGAGCGCGAGAGAAGTCGATGGGAAGAGGCTATTGGTGTTGAAGATGATGTGAAAGAGTTTATATACAATTTACGCAGAGTTCCCGCCAAATTTAACTATGAGGAAAGAAAGGCTTCTTCAACCACTTCCACTTCTATTTTCCAACCAGCTTCGGAAACTAAAGTACAAGCTACCGCTAAGCCTGTCAAAGCTACTAAAGCTACCAAAGTCGCCCCTCCCACTCCCACTCCTGCACAGCGATCCGCTAACATTAAAGCTGAGGCTGAACGCAGAATGAACGAAAGATTGGCTGCCATGGGCATTAAGAGACCTAACAAGAGTTCTTCTGCATTTTCAGCTCCTTCAGCTAATAATTCAACAGACGATTTGTCTGCCAATGCTACAAAAAAATCAGCTCCTTTGCCTCCTCCTAAACGGGGTTCGGCTACTGCTCCAAACCCTTCTCAAATTCAACCTACTCAGTCTACGCAATCTGAACAACCAATTCGTTCTACTCAGCCCGTTCAACCTGCTCAATCTGCTGAGTCTGCTCAGCATGTAGAAGATGAGGATGAAGAGCTTATTAAGTTCAAGGAAAAAATGGCTTTAGAACAAGCACGGATAGCTAAACTCAAAGAAGAAAAGGCTGCTAGAAAAGCGCAAAAGGCTGCTTTGAAAGCAGAACAACAGAAAAAAGAAGAAGAAGCGAGAATCGCGGCCGAAGAGGAGAATTCCAGGAAGCTGGCAGAACAGGAACAATTCAAAAAACAGCAAGCCGAACAATCAAAGCTTGAGGCTGAAGAAAAGAGAAAGGCTGAAGAAAAGAGAAAGGCTGAAGAAAAGAGAAAAGCTGAAGAAAAGAGAAAGAAAATGGAAGAGCTACAAAGACAAATGGAAGCTATGAGGGAAGAAGAAAGAAGACTTGCTGAGAACTCAGATGATAGTGACAGTGATGCTGACGATAATATCACAAATGGTACTATGAAGGAACACACGAGCCCTATGCCTATTGTTAGTGATACAAATCCATTCGCAAAAAGCCTACAGCAACAAAGTGTACAGCAACCAAGCCAGCCACCGGCCCAAAAAGATAACAATCCTTTCCATAGATCTCAACCCAATTTGTCGGATAACTCTCAATCATTGAATTCGACAACTTCTCATAAGCCTACATTTGTAACGGCGCCTCCTAATTCTCAATCTACAACGGCCCAGGAGAAGAAAGTTGATGCAAATGCTTTAGCATCTCAGAGAGCTTCGCAAAGAGGACAAAAGACATCTGATGATGGATGGGGTGCCTCTTCGGATGACGATGAAAGTGATGATGATTCAGGAAATTCCAAAGGCCCGGATCCTTCTCAATTGGCCTCTATGTTGTTTGGAAGAATGGCACCTCCTGCCAAAGTTATGGCTGCCAACACTGGATCGCGGTCAAATACTCCGAAACCGGAAGCTGTTGCATCTTTTCAGCCTACAGCTGAAACATCTGTGAATGTATCTTCTGGAGAATCTGTACCCGTCTCTCAAAACTCTGATGCGGCTTCTGTGCCCCCTGTTTCTTCATTTACGTCCCAAGAATCTGAAATTGCACAGACATCCGAAAAAGCAGCTGCCTCCCAGCCTCCCCCTATACCTACTAGTTCTGTCCCCCCTCCACCTCCTTTACCTTCTGGTTTGGCCCCTCCTCCGCCTCCTTTACCTGTAGATTCAACACCTCCTCCTCCCCCGTTACCCACTGGGTCGGCTCCTCC
>JAJMKR010000127.1:0-26572 GCA_030563945.1 Geotrichum australiense | reverse complement strand
ATGCTGGAAAAACTCTTAGAAAAGTAAATAAGAATTAGTTTTAATTGTGTTTTTATATTTTCATGTTATAATATTCATTAAATATAGAGTGAACAAAACTTTTATGGTTTGTAAAACAATATTATAGTAGGACCGAAACTTATGATATTGTTAGCCTACAAGTATTGTTGTATATACGTTATTTTCACCAAGGACTGTCACCTCTGTCTTCACCTCTTCTTCTTCTTTTTCTACCAAATAGTCCTCCAATTTCAGTAACTTCACCCATTCTCATTGATTCTCTTTTCAATCGTCTATTATTTCTACCACGTTCAATTTCCCTCCTTTCGATTTCTTCTTGCGACAACGTCTCTACAGTTGGTGCCCAATCATCAGTCTCAAGTCTCCATCCAGCACTACCACCAAAGGCTGCGTAGTTCTCGATTTCTTGTGGTAAATGTCCTTCCATCGCCTCCCGTTTCATCCGGTACAAGACTTCGTACAAGGCGTGTGCGATGGCGGGGTAGAACTCGCCATGCAGACCAAGATCCTGTACTACTATTTTGGCAAAAGCCTGGGGAGTCATGTCTGACGATAAGTCCCATTCAAACTTGTCTTCGTAAAGTTGCTTGTTTAAGTTGACATTCAGATTGATTAAAACGTGAAGCCCCATATCTGTCGGTAATGTAACGTTTGCAACTGCTGTGTAGTCCGCCAACTGCGCCCTAATTGCACCTGCAATGTGCGAGATGTAGCTCTGTGGCAGGTCCAAGTCCGCACAAGTCACCTGCGCAAAAATCTCCGGTGTTATAACTTCCTCGTTTGCGTTCCACAGTAAAAAGTCAGTAACCCTAAAAGTGTCATACTCAAAACTCAGCCTTATCGGTACTATCAGCTCATCTTTCTCGGCAAGGGTTGCCAGTTGGTCTTCGTTGTATTCGGCGTGTGCGGTCCTTGTGGCAAGCTTCTTCGTCTCGTCGGGAAGTGGCATTGCGGACGGTGGAGCAGGGGTGCCTGCCAGACTGGCCGATCCACTGGGCGTGCTGAATTCCGGATCCTCTTCGTCATCATCAAAATCTTCCTCAACCTCTGCGTAGGACACTACGGTATTTCCCGCGGCCCGCTTGGCAGCTCGTGGAACTGGCACTGTCGAGATGAACAGTGATGTCTGGTCTAATCGAAGTCGTGAACTAAACCCGGTTTGTAACGCTTGAGGTACTTTGTTGGCCATATTGGTTTTGTGTGAATGCAGTTTTGTTTTGGGCAGTATTTGTAGGTCCGGGAGAGGGTAAAGAAAGGCACGCGACGCGTAGAGAATATAATCAACTGTGAAACACCCAAGAGAAAAAGGTTGGTGATCTGGTTAATGAAGGTCGTGTTTATTTTTTCATGGTTAGGGTTTAATAAACATCAAAACAGGTATTGTCGGTAGTTAGAGTGAAATTTAAGAGATATTAATATTAAGAAAAGCATTCAGCGTACTGTAGTTTATGATAACTTATGACTAGAAACTTCCATGCTAGTCTCTCAAGGAAAGCGTTTTCAAGTTTTGGATACGGAGAGGGCCCAGTAGAAAAAAATAAGCCAGAAAATATATTTTGGACAAACTGAACATTTTATACCAACAAAAGCATAAAGTTTGCAACTATGAGAAGTTCTGTTTTTGTTTGTTATAAAAGTACTAGTACTTCGGGAATTACTACAAGTAACACTCCAGTGATATTACGAAACCTTTCATAATAATAAATACTTTGAGCTTTTTTGGTTTTGAGATAGTGAACAAATTTAAGCATAAAGCATTTCTGTTGGTAGGAAGAAAATAAGGTATACCAGTCAGTGGCATCTATATAGAACCCGACTGAAATACCTGGTTGGTTATTCGAAGATAGTATGAGACTGGATCGTAACCTGGTATCTCTGATAAATTGCGCAATGGTGATCTAGGCTGTACTGTATATGGAGGGCATTTGGGACTCTTAACCAATGCCATTACATATAAAAAGACTAAGAAGAGGAATTTCTCTCGATACGATGTTACGCTTCAGTAGATGAAAAAAGTTGACCAATAAACGGAGCAACCAGCAACCAAGTAAGTAATTGAGGGAATCGAAAGTACGGGTGATATCATCGTCAACAAATACAAAATAGATTACCGATATATATGAATTATGATACTATATTATAATTACATTATACATTATGGATAAATGTAGAAGTTCACACATCAAGCTTACCAGTTTGAAAAGAGTTTAGCAATCTGATTCAAACCTTGGAAATGGACGGAAAGAGTAAAAGCAAAACATGGAACTATTTTCTTGCAATTCAAAGGCACGACCAAGGCCCATGCGACTCGCGCTTAAAGTGGCATTGGCAAGCATGCCTTCAAGCTCCAGGGTCATTGAGGCAGAATCGGGATATTACATGAAATTATCGAGTTTGAATCCAAGCGCCACCGAGTTAACTAGGAAAGCGAAAGACATAATACTCGCGATCCAGAGCTAGTTATACATATGGAAGTCCTGGATAGACAAGAAGCCAAATAGTCGGATTAAGGATCAAGACATATAACTGAAGAATCACGCCAGACCAATGGAGATTCAAGTCGGACAAATCAAGAACTTTGCTAGACAAATTGAGGTTCAAGGATTACATATAAGGACCGATTCAGGCTACTTGAGTAACAAGCCTAAAACATTGATAGGCAAACCAACCGAGTTGAAGTCGAGGCATAATAATGGAGTATCACAATGCACGAGATGACAAGCACCACAAAAAGTTCTAAAAGCGGCAAATCAAACAGAAATAAGTAATCGAAAAGCTCAGTAACAAAGCTTCTAGCACATTACATACAACAGTACTATTCAATTAAGGCAAACCTGAGCAAGATTCTGGTAGATGATGAAGATTTTTGAATATAGAAGTCGAATTCTAGGATGTTAAGATAGATACGAAACGACTCATGAAAGACCCCAGAAATTAAACTGCATTAGCGCCAAAGCAGCAGAAGGAAACACTGACACAATAGTATATATCCCCTAATCTGACTGGCCCATATGATACAGTGAATGAATATCGTCACCTTGATCTGGTCAGGTTCGTTCAAATCCACTGCACTGTTTGAACCTGCACTCAATCTGTTTAGCTAGTCTTCAACTGCTCTTTAGGCTGATTCACAGATTTCAAAGAAAGTGGAGAAAGCTGATCACGGTGGTGCCTACAAAAGCTCTAGACTCTGCGATGCCATATCAAATTACTAATGTTGGCGGTTGAAATGTTCTACCCCACTACAAAATAAAAATTAATAGACTCAATTTTTGGCTGTAGTAGGGGTAGAGTTATAGAGGTGAGTGTTAATTTATATTATGGATGGCTTTAAGCCTGCGTGCATACGTAAGTGCTCCGCACACAAATATTAACGGCGTAAGCCTTATGTCATGGGGCAGTTAAGACTTTGTGGTGCGCTAAAATGCTAAAATGTCGAGGGTCTAGACAAAAAATTTGGCTATTTGAGCTTCTCAGTTTGCTTTGTTATGGTTTGTTTGCTATTGGACGTAGTGACCCCGCTGAGAGTTCTAGATCACTAGGCTAAGCTGAGTTTCCAGTCTCCATCGTATGTGGTAATGCTCTTTATGCTTGTCTCATCAACTGATTATCTTATCCGTTTATTAATGCCGGTCTTACTATTGGAGAAACTTCCTTTCAGTGCATTTTCTGTAGCAGAATATTGATTTCTTTCTCGTTTGACTGGTTGGTTGCTTGGTAGGTCGAAGTAATGTATAAGCACCCTGCCTATGAAATCCGGAACAAAAAAATGTAGGCTCAGTAGTACGAACGAAGGCCGTCTTGAGTCCAAAGAAGAGCGATCCGTAAAGTATGAATGAAGGTGGTTGAATTACTATTGTGTACGTAAATATAAGACATTAAGTTCAATTCTAGGCCTGTGTATACTCAAAAATTACAAACCCTGCAGATCGCATGAACGCAACTACCATCACCGTTTACAATATACAGTGGCTAACAAACTCACCATATACCAATAAAGCGCTCACCCTCATGAAATCTTAAAATCTTTGTAAAGTGCCAAAAACTAATTACAAACGGCAAAGCAATCATAGGTCAATTGCCTTTTTTAATTAAACCTTCATTAGTATTTAAATGAATCCATCCCCCCAAAAAATACGAAGTATACAATATAGATTCTTTTAATCGTATATTTTAAATCAATTGAATATTATCTTTACTTTTATTAAACGTCACAATGGCACCTCCTACCTATACAGCATCAAACGGTTGTCCCGTCAGCAACCCTTTAGCTTCTCAAAGAATTGGCACAAATGGACCTCTTCTTCTGCAAGATTTCCACTTGCTTGACCTCCTTGCTCATTTCGACCGTGAACGTGTTCCCGAGAGAGTTGTACATGCAAAAGGTTCCGGTGCATACGGAGAATTCGAAGTCACCCATGATGTGTCGGATTTGACCATTGCTCACTTCCTTCAAAAAGTCGGTCAAAAAACAAAAACATTTACTCGATTCTCAACGGTCGGTGGTGAACATGGTTCTGCTGATTCGGCTCGTGATCCCAGAGGATTTTCAACCAAATTTTACACGGAAGAAGGAAATTTGGACTGGGTCTATAATAACACTCCTGTTTTCTTTCTCAGGGATCCATCCAAGTTCCCCCTTTTCATTCACACGCAAAAGAGAAACCCACAAACAAACTTGAAAGATGCAGACATGTTTTGGGATTACTTGACTCAAAACCAAGAATCCATCCATCAATTGATGATTCTTTTCAGTGACAGAGGTACTCCTGCAAGTTACAGAACTATGCACGGTTACTCTGGGCACACCTACAAATGGATCAACAAAGAAGGGAAATTTCATTATGTACAAATCCACTTGATTTCTGACCAGGGAATCAAAAACTGGACTGACAAAGAAGCAGGTGAACTTGCTGGTTCTAACCCTGATGTTTCCCAACAAGATCTTTTTGAGCACATTGCCAAAGGAGACTACCCATCTTGGACAGTTTACGTTCAGACCATGACTCCTGAACAAGCTGAAAAGTTCCCCTACTCCATTTTTGATCTCACAAAGGTCTGGCCTCACAAGGACTACCCTCTTCGTCAATTCGGAAAGTTGACTCTTAACAAGAATCCTGAAAACTACTTTGCTGAAGTAGAGCAAGCTGCATTCTCACCTTCTCACACTGTCCCAGGGATTGAGCCTTCGGCCGACCCAGTTCTGCAATCGAGATTGTTTTCATACCCTGATACTCAGCGATATCGATTGGGTGTCAACTATCAGCAACTCCCAATTAATTGCCCCTACCATGTTCACAACTCTTTCCAACGTGATGGTAAGGCTACCGTTAATGGTAACTACGGTGCTACGCCCAACTATCCTTCTTCTATGATGCCCTTGAATTACTCAACCAAGACAACAGGTCCCGACAACCACGAGAAATGGGTTGGAACTGCTACCAACTTCTCTTACACAATGCAACCTGAGGATTACGAGCAAGCTACAGCTTTGTGGAAGGTAATGGAAAAGAGTGGACAACAAGAGGCTCTTATCAATAACATCGCCGGTCATGTTAAAAATGCTAAACCTCTTATTCAGGACAGAGTTTTCGAAATGTTTGGAAAGGTTGATAGTGGTCTGGGAGAGAAACTGAGAGAAGCCACTTTGAAATTGGCTCCTCGTAAGTAAACTACTGTATAATCAGAAAGTAAATTTGTATTTTTAGTAAAGTATGTAAAAAACGATTTGAGTATTATGTTAACTTCATAAGGCTATTTGTTTTACAATCACCATGCTGTACGACGAAAATTATCGCAAGACTAGCACACGAACGCACGTACAGCACTACCTACAGTACATCAACTGCCAAATAATGTTGCTACTTTTCATAGATTTACCAACTTGAAACAGTGATTTCTTGCATAATTATAATTAGGAATCTCCGAAATGTTTTGTTACACCTCCACTGCCAAAAAGTTTTCCTTATAAACAAATCCTAAACACCTGAACAACGAAAACAGTTTTTACAACTATTAGGTATACTTTGTTCCTATGTTACGAACCTACTAATCCGTGGAGGCATATAAGTGTGTATGGTGGTTAGTAAGGTCGAGCAACTCTTAACGAACAAGGCCCATATCGGAACACCGCTTTAGATTTGTATACATAAACTTATTTTACCAATATATCGGTGTAAATTACAGTAGTAGCATTTCAAGAAGCCGAAACTTTACAAGCTATTTTTCAAATTCTATAAAAGATTATGTGCGTAATAAAATATCAGTGTCCACAAAAAGGTACTCATGTTTCAGTTTAAGGATCCATTCGATTTCTAGTTCTGATAAGTTATAACATCTGAACTTGTAACAATACCTTCTGAAATATATTGCAAAACTCTAACTCCAATAACACATATTTTACTTTGAGGGTGACTTCCTCTGAATTCAGCAAACCCCAGTCGTTTTGGTCTCTTGGACATCGTCCTACTTTCAGAGTTCAATTCCACACCACTTAAACCCAAAGTATCATCAAAGCCCCATCAGTTTGATTAAAACGTCTATCCAATACATACCCGTAAAACATCTTGTAACTAAAATCAAGCACACTTGCACTATGATTTTTCAAATATTTTACTAAAATAACCTATATTATGATTATTTTATACAAAAAGTATTGTTTGAGGTTCATGTTCGTAACGGTTGCCTTTCTTTATTCTAATGGATCAAGACCAAAGAGTGAGATTCGCCATAATGCATTGCAACTTCTGAACAAATGAACGTATAAATCCAATGTATGGCAAATTAGTGATTGCAGATTTCGTTCGCTGTTTTTACTGATGAATTTACAAAGAAATTCATCTCTTTTATTTCTATTGTTAAGGTTGAACCTGGTAACATGCAAAATAGCAAATCTATAATACTGGTTTGCAGTAATGAATGGCTAACTATTGACTCTAGCATCTTATACTATTCAGTTATTGTATAAAGTCTATCTGGTGCTAATTTTCTCTCGTCTGTTGTGTCTCCGTCTTATTTATAGCTGGTTTTCCATAAGACTTGATGATATCAATACCACAGTTAGGCTATAAATACAGAATCACCAATTGACTATGGACTCAAGCTTAGGTCTTGGCTTATTTTTGTGGATTGTGACATTCTTCCATAACAAAAAATTGTTAAAATTCACTAATCCCACCATCGCAACAACAGCGATTTCAATGATACCATATTTATGCCTAAAAACTTTTACAACGGTATATTTTGATATTGCTAACCAGTTCCACTAGAAATTTATGAAAATATTTTCGTTTGAGTTTTAAAATTTGACATTTTCATTCTCGGGTTTTAGATGTTGACAGTTAACGGTAAATACAGGTTATTTGGGTACAGTCTTCAAGCCCAAGAAAAAAAACTTGGCTAGAATTTTTAATTATCCTTCTTTTTACCATCAAATTCTATCGAATCTAAACACATATTGACTGAGTGAGAAAAGGTTCTGTGTACATGGTGCACTTACTGTAAATACTATGTTACAAGTAAATATACTCAAATAACTTGGTATATACTATGAAGTAACCCAAAAGTTATGAATACAGAAAGAGTTACAGTTGAAAAACTCTCAAGGGAAAAAAATGCAAACAAATGTTAGTTGGCATCTTCAGGATATGTACTGTATATAAGAGAATCTAAACAGGTCATAATCCAATAACCCAGTAGATTCAGCACAAAACTTATATCTCTACCAGTCAGTACATGAGTTTTCGAAATAATGCAAGCTCAGCCAAACTATCATTGATGGTTCAATTGATTACCCAGGTCGCCTAATTTCTCCTCATGCTCAAAAATGTATTCCTAGCTTTCACGCTATTGTAATCAGAGCTTACGTTTCGATATTAACGTTGAATAAGGGTGTTTAGTTTTATGTTTGGTAAGAGGGAGGTTCTCCTTAATAACACTACAAATATTATGAACGTTAAACCTGAATTTTATGGTTGGCTGAATCAATAATGCATGGCAGAATGAAAGCTTTGGAGTGTGCAATCAATATAAGCGTTAAAAAGCTGACAAAATCCAACGAAATGAACAAAGAGTTCTGAATTTGTCAGACCATCACAGACTTTATATGGTCAAAATCGTTTCAACGTAATCTGAAACAATAGGGCTGTCTACATGATATGAAAAGAGTAAAATACCATACAATCAACATATAAAAACAGACTTGTTCGCACATACGCGTATATTTCCTATATTTCCCCGTTCAGAATTGTTTATTTGCACACTTTATTTAGAGTATTTAAACTACAAAATAAGAATGGTGCAACAATGGATTTCTCAGAATTTCTCCAGAATTTCCCCCAGAATTCCCTAAAGTTCCTGTTCTTTACATTTGTTTTCAATAAGAGCATAAAAGTATGTATTACTTATTTCCACAAACTCATTTCAGTCCCTTGATAAGCAACAATAAGTAGAGCAATGGGTAAAAGCTTCAGATATGAATATCTCTTATTTTCCAATGGATATATTAGTAAATGTACCAGAAATGGATTGTGGGGTCGTGTACCTACGGTGTAAGACGAAATCTGGGGAAGCTGTTTAGATTTGGGAAAAATTGGAAAAATAGATGAACTTAGGAAAATCAACCCACCATAGAATAGTATAATACACCAAGGTATATCTTATTGTATAGCCTCAAGTTTATGTGTAAAGAGGATTATAACTTCCAAACAATTTATAATTGGCCACGTTCTTAGATGGCTTTAGCATCTTAATGCTCGAAGTTTTTCTGTTTACCGTTGAAAGTAACGAACCCAGAGATGTTAAAACGCTAGCCAAGTTAAGATTCACCATGAACGTCAATGTATTACCTTTGCCAATTTATTCAAGCCTTGGGAATTCTGGACTCCAAAACCTGATTATTCCGTGATCCAGCTTTTATATTTCCGGATATCATGAGGTAGATATAGTTGGCAATCAGACGTACTTTAGCCGTTATATATGACTTTGCGAAAAGACAATGCAACATGTTTTCTTATAATCATCATTCAAAAGCCACTGAAGAGAAGTTAAAGCAGAACATTCTGCATTTTGACAATATATGCATATGTGTTTTCTAATACGAGAGCTTCTGTAATTAATAAGCCCCGTAGAGATCTACTTTTAAAAGTTCAGTCTGTAGGTTGTAAACGAATCTAATAAAGAAGAGGTTTATTCTAAATTTTCTTACGGTTCATACGTGTATACACACATACGTATGAATTATAGTCCAACTGCTAAAAAAGTAGGTTGTTTGTACAGCTTATAACAAGAATCACAAAACTTTGAGTATATTAAATTCAACTGATGGCAAATCTTTCTCTTGGAGGCCATCGGATTAAAAGGAAAAATCATGTCAGCTGAGAGAATCGCCAAAGGGCACTCTGGAAGAATTAGCATCAAAAGGTTTAAACTTAATCCAAGAAGTTTCTATCCATTCTAATCTGTTCTGGGTATGGCCTAGGTATGATGTACATCAATGACGAACGTATTACCTGCCTCGTCCATGTTCTGAATTTCACCCAAATATGGGCAATTTAGCCAGATCTTGTACTCTTTCAAACAGAACAAACCAATTTGTAAATCACGACCCAACACTGCTAACAGCAACCAGTCTCTGAGCTTCTTCTAGGGTCTTGGTGATTTTCAAAATTGTGGGGTAATTCTAAAACAAGACACTAAGTTTAACTCTCGTCTTCCATCCTTGGTTCCTAACATGTACACTTTCGAAACTTGTCTTTCTATAAATACAGGCCAAACGGTCCTACTTGAATCAAATCCTTTTTTGCACCTTCTTTTTCACTTTATTCATGGATTTATAGTCTAGCTTTCTCTTATAAACTCTCAAGAAACAGAAACATAATGGCTGGTGCAGCTGATACTAGTTCTCCTTTGAGTTCAAAGCGTGATGCTTTGGTCAAGGTAAAGGGTATGAAAGCCCTTATTGCAAACTCGCGTGTCTTTTTTATTGCAGTTTTTGCCTCGTTAGGTGGGCTCGTTTATGGTTACAATCAAGGTATGTTTGGGCAAATCATGTCCATGTATTCCTTCGGTGAGCGTATCAACTATGAATCGATTTCGAATCCTACAACTCGAGGTCTCCTTACCGCTATTCTGGAACTTGGTGCCTGGATTGGTGCTATGGCAAATGGTTATCTTGCCGACCGATATGGAAGAAAATGGTCTGTGGTTATCGCCGTTGTCGTGTTTTGTATCGGTGTTATTATTCAGGCATGTGCACAAAATAAAGATTATATTCTTGGCGGGAGATTTGTCACCGGTCTTGGTGTGGGTTCTTTGTCTATGTTGGTACCTTTGTACAATGCAGAACTTTCGCCCCCGGAAATCAGAGGTGGAATGGTCGTTCTTCAGCAGTTAAGTATCACCTTCGGTATCATGATCTCATATTGGATTGGTTATGGAACTAATTATATTGGAGGAACTGGTGAAACTCAAAGTGACGCTGCCTGGTTAATCCCTATATGTATTCAACTGTTCCCTGCTCTTTTGTTGGCTGGTGGTATTCTGTTCATGCCTGAATCACCTCGTTGGCTTATGAACAATGGCCGTGAAGAAGAATGTCTCAATACCATTGCAAAGTTGAGACAGCTACCTCCCGATCATGAAGTTGTAAACCTCGAGTTCCTTGAAATCAAAGCACAGCACATCTTTGATGAGGAAACAAACCGCGAATTATTCCCCAACTCTTTGGACTCTTCAGTCTCATCACAGATTAAGTTCTTCTTTTCGTCATATGCCCTTTTGTTCAAAGGGTCAAACCTTAAACGTACTATAGTGGCCATTATGATCATGCTTTTCCAACAATGGTCTGGTATCAACGGTATTCTTTACTACGCACCGTTCATCTTCAGAGATTTGGGTCTTAGTGGAAGTTCGATCTCTCTTCTGGCCTCAGGTGTAGTGGGTGTGACAATGTTTTTGGCAACAATCCCAGCTGTTCTCTTCATTGACAAAATTGGAAGAAAGCCTCTTCTCATTGTGGGAGCTCTTGGCATGGCGAGTTCCCACTTTATAGTTGCCGGAATTCTAGGAGCTTATGGAGATGACATGCAATCACACAAGGCTGCCGGGTGGGTTGCTGTTGTGTTTATTTGGATCTTTGCCGTCCACTTTGGATACTCCTGGGGAGGAGGTGCCTGGGTTCTTGTCTCAGAGGTGTTCCCCCTTGGTCTCAGGGCCAAAGGTGTTTCCATTGGAGCATCTAGTAACTGGCTAAACAACTTTGCCGTCGCCATGTCTACACCAGACATGATTGCAACGATGGAATACGGAGCATATATCTTCTTTGGAGGAATTTGTATTGTGGGAACTTTCTACGTTTGGTTCCTGGTGCCTGAAACTAAGAACAGAACATTGGAGGAAATGGACGAAGTATTTAAGGATGAGACAGGCCAGGGTAAGAAAGATCTCGAGAAGATGTATCGTATTTGGGGTGAATTGGGTTTACTTGATGAACCTGCTTCCAGGATAGATACTGGGATGGAAAAAGGATCGGATGTTTACATAGAGAAGGCTTAAGTGTATCTCTTGCAACTTTGATAGGCCACGATATTGTTTATTTTTTTTTGAGTTGATAGTTTCTAGTATATTTTTAGTTACTCGAATGAGTTTATGTGTTTTTTGTTCAACTCGCTGAAGTTTAGGCTAGTATGAAAATAAGTTGTGTTATGTGTATTATAGAATTAGTTAAATTGATTATTTTTATTAATTCACAGTCTCATTGGTTTCTAATAGCTCGAGTTCATAAAGCTAATAAAACTCCGGATTTTTTCCCATTCTTATATTAGTATTATATTCTTTGTTCGTTCTGGAAAACAGCTTTAATACATTTAGCTTTACCAGTTATTCTGTCCACTGTAAACAGCTCACCAAAGTGACGAAGGGAATTATCTACCTCATTTGGTTGCTTTTTGAGAAATGTAGACTTTTTACCTGGTTATTGAGTTGATTTTATACAATCTTTCATAACTTGTTGTCGTCAAGCATCATGGAAGGTTTTTGTGTAGCTCAATCTGTTATGGACACCAGTTCGCCGAGTGGGATATTTTCAACATTATTAATACGAGAACTTGAAGTCATAGTATACTGATCACTTTTTAATTCTGTTTCAGGTTTCTGTTTATCACAGCAGGTATGGATAGGTCTAATATATAACGCGTCCCATTAGCCAATCTTCCAATCATCGAGTCGAGTGGTTCATTGCCTATGGATATAACGAGGAGATCCTCAATAGAAAAGATATCAACCTTTATTACATACACTTGACCTATACCAGACTTTCTATGAGTTTTTTCTTCTTTATCGCAAATTTCTCTGCATATCTATGGGCAATGAATAACTCGATGATTGGTAAATTGGCTGATGGGACACGTTATATAATCATCTATATACGCTGGTAACATAACACATAGACTGTGGATATCTGCAATATACTACTTTAACTACTTTGCCTGGACCATTAAGAATAATAATTTATTAATAGTTAAATTGATCAATTATGGTACATTTAGTCTAAAACTGTAAAGTTCATAATACAATTGTCAATATATGTTGTACAAAAAGAGTTTGAGATTGCTATTTTAACGGTCTTCTGTGGTGCAAATGCTTAAACATGTCTTTCGAGAGGGTGAGATATTGTATAGCTATAGCTATTGACTTACGTTCTATAATGCACCAATAAAAAGTGTGTCATATTAGCTGCCACCCAAATCCAGAAGTTTTTGTCCTATCCTTATCCATCCATATACCAAATCTTTTAACATACCATCAAGACCAATCAAATCATTTTCCCATCTCACAATTTGGCTCCTAACGATGCTGCTTAATTTTTCGTGAACTACTTTTTCGAACCTTTTCTCGCTCAAAATGCCATTCATGACCTTCTCAACAGTATCAAGTTCCACTCCACTAGCAGCCATTACCGCCACAAATGTCACAAAAGAAGGGCCGCTCTCACTGATAGTCCAAGGCTCCACATATCCGTTTGCTTTTAGAAACTCTAATTGTTCAGTCGAAAGATCCAAGTCAACAGTGATGAAGTCATCTGGATTCTCACGCAGTACAAACCCGTATTCTAAAAGAAGCTTGTGATTTGGGTGCGCGCCATAACTAAACATTAACTCTCCAGGTGGTACTTCGCGTGTCGACGTTACAGTCATACCCGTAAGCGGAGAGAACGTCATCTTAGCTGAATGATTCGGTGCTGGGGTGTGGTTCAAAAAATCGATTACCGGCGCCAGTGTTTGATTTTGATCTATACTTTCAGTGGTAGTTTTAGTCGATAGTGGAACCCATAATGTCCTGGTGTTGACACAAAGCCACGCCCACAAGTAATCTTTAAGGCCGTAGTTGTACTTTTCATGTGCTGTGGAATAATCACTGTTGAAAATGCCAACTTGCGATTTTAGATACTCTTCGATATGAGTGTATTTCCGTATATAATCAACATTTGATGAATCGTTCATATACAAATATAACGGGACCGTTTCAAAATTGGCTGGAAGTACTGAGACGTAGCGGTGCCATTTATGTGAAGGATCGTATTTCGCATCTAGAATGACTTTTGCTAACCAGCCCTGAGTTGTAAACCCCGATAGATCTGAAGATACTGTGTAAACGTTAAGAAGAGACGACTTTGGTACCTTTATCAAAACCTCGTTGGGTGACAGAGGGGCAGTAGTATGAATGCTTCTACCTTGATCTAAATTTTTCATTGTTAGCCGAGAACAAGGTAGACAAAAGCAGCAATACAATATCCATACCTGGAACATAGTCTATTCGGAGTTTTGGATTTATGAATATTCCGTTAGCTGATATGAATGATTCGAATTCTAGGTCATCCATTAATATGTTGCCGTAATTAAGGTGACTATAAATGCGTTTATCTGTTGTTTGTGTGCATAAAAAGTGAAAGTGTCAACCCTTCAAATAAATGAAAAAATAAAGTTGGTTTGTCAAAAATTATTTTTCATGGTTTTTGCTGATCTCTTTCTAAAGAACTGCTCCCTTCACAATCCCCATTACTCCATAATGATGCGAAACGCTTTTCTCCGAGCAACAAGGTTATATTCGCAGACATGCTCCAATGGCTTACCCGAAATTCGACCAAAATCAATACTAAAAGGACCCCTTATACACCATGATTATTCTTCAACGCTTATCCCATATGCTAAAGGTACTGAAATAATGAATCACTATGTACGAACGCTGCTTGACCACAAGAAAATTGCACCAGAAGGAGATCATCCTCCTCCCGTTCTTCTGACATTTCAGTTCAAACCAGTTTACACTTTAGGCCGCCGTGATCGCACAGAAACCGAAGCTCTGACACAGTCTCTAGAAGGAACTGATGCAGAAGTTTTTCCAACATTTCGCGGAGGACAAACCACATTCCATGGTCCAGGGCAACTAGTAGCATACCCAATAATCGACCTACGCTCATTTACATCTGCATCAAAAGACCAACCTGTACAGCAACAATTGCCCGTTCGATGTTACGTTTCACTTCTTGAAAAGTCTCTTATATCAACTTTGAAATCGTTCGGAATTCCTGCGCAAACCACGGAAAATACGGGAGTATGGGTCGATGAAAATCACAAGATTGCAGCATTGGGTATCCAAGTTCGAAGAAACGTCACATCTCATGGAATCGCTTTGAATGTCAATACCAATCTCGAGTATTTCGACAAAATAATAGCCTGCGGATTACCCGACAAAAAAACAACTAGCATGGAAAAACAAATGGGCGAGAGAATCAGTTTGGAAAAAGTTGCAAGTCTTTTCGGTTGTGAACTTTCTAAAAATTTGGGGCTTGAATTGCAAACTGTATCCAACTGATCCGCATACTCTCCAATCGAGGTCTTGCCCCACAAATCGGCACGTTTCCTTAAAAAATTTGTTTAGAGCATTGATACAAAGAAGTTACGCCAAATGGAGGCCTAAATAATAACGATTATCGCCGAGAAGCTTGAATATTTGGCATTTGTTAAATATATAAATTAGAGTGCTGGCTATTTTGATTGATGGACATAGTTCTTATAGATTAGAGAGCCAATGACGAGACTAGTCAATATGTTGACTGTGAAAAATATTGTGCATTTCTTTTGAGTTCGTTCCAGTTGGTGTAGCAAGTCGTTCGAATCATCCGGAACTGAAATACTTGGAATGCAAAGATTTGAGCTAGTGTTTTCAGTGAGATCATCTATCATTTTTCCTTGATCTTCAGTATGTAACACCGGCGGGCTTGGAGGAGGTTGCGATCGTATAGCACCTCTTTGGTGTAAGTTCTTGATTTTGGCATGGCCATTCGCATATACACCTTGGTCATCGTACAATCGTGACATTTTTTCTCTCAGCTCTATCAACTCCGAGTTTTTCTTTCGCAGTTCTTCTTCGACGCCTTGCAGTTTGTTGCTTAAGTCTGAAACTTGTAGACTAAGAACCTGAGTTGAAGGAAGGCTGCTCAACCGCACTTTCGTATCCTCCTGACCCGTTTTTAGCCGTGTTAGTTGATGTCTAATGCTATTGATTTTTGCAGTTTCACTGCGAGTTGCCTCCAGTTCTCTGAACAACTTCGAGACAACTTTTTCAACCGAATTCTCTTGACGTGTGAATTTGGAGAGTGAGGAGTTTGCATCTCCAAAAAGAGCATTTTCTTCAGAATATACGGCATTTGCTTTCGGGTTCTTATGCTGTAGTGAAATGTGCCTTATATTATCGACAACTGCTTTAACGCTCGGGTTCTCATTTTTATTGTCTTTCGTTAGTATGTCGACGCCTAATTCAATTTTGTCACCTCTCTTGATCACTATTTTATCCGTGAGTTGAGTCCCGTTAACAAAGGTGCCATTGGAAGAGTTTGCATCCTTTAGCCATACCATGTCATTCTCGACCCATATTTCCCCATGGTGCCGCGACAGGACTCGTGATTCAAAGTATCCGTCGTCTGGGCTGGTGCCTCCGCTCGTACTGGTATTAATTTGTCGCCCTATAGGAAGCACATCAGGGTAGTGTGGTAATATCAAAGTTTTTGTCGCAAAAGTGTTGTTGAGCGATACCAACGTCACTTGCAGGGTATGCTGTGGCCGCTTTTTCTTTCTTAAATGACTCGCACTCGTTGTATTTGTGACGTGCATCTTCATAAAAGTGCAGCTAGGTGTTCAAGATTGGTTTTTATACAACAAAAATAAAAAATATTTGAAAGGAGCCAAAAAATGAGAAAATCAAAACTCAAAAAATAAAGAAAGGGTATTGAAAATAATCTCCCGATTCCTTTGAATTCCTACTTTTCTACTTTGTCAAGTATCTTCAAAAAATTCAACCCCCATCAAACCCCAGCATATTGGTTCTCAACAACAAATTCCAATCAGCTATTATGAGGTCGTCCAGAACTTTCCAAAGACTGTATCACTCGGTCAATTCTCTTAAAGTGAATGCTGATCCACTACACGTCGTGCAAGAATCACTGAATGTTCCAGTTAAGTCTGCCTCATTGCTTCTTTCAACGCTCAAAAACCAAGTGCCTGAGCATGGCTTCACAGAGTTATCAATCAACAAAGAGCTTGAGTCTCAAGGCTATGGCTCATCAGCACGACAAGTTTTCCCAAGAGGATCTTTCGATCTAGTTTTGGCCCATCTTGCGCAAGCGAGAAGTAAATTGTTTTTACACTGTACGCAGCTAGAATCTTATCCTTCAACACTAGATCTGTTAAAACTCAGACTCAAACTCAACGAAAGTCTAGGACACCAACTATCCGAAGTTCTTTCGCTTTTGGCAAAGCCTGCAAATTTGCCTAGCTCTTTAGCAGAACTTCATGCTCTTTCAGACGACATCATGTATTTATCTGGAGACCAAAGCCATGAGTTTGATTGGTACACAAAGAGGCTTCAAGTCTCAGGTGTTTACGCTTCTACAGAAATATTTATGGCACAAGACCGCTCAGTTGGATTTAAAGACACCTACGAATTTTTGGAGAGCAGGTTCAATGAGACCAACAACATCAAATATGCCGTTGAAAGTTTAAACGAATGGGGTGTTTTCAACGCTATTGCTTTGTATAATGTCCAAAGAGCATTTTTTTCTAGAGGTTGAACCAGAATATGTTCAAGTGTTGGACTGTCGTAACGCAAGCACTATCTTTCCAGGTCGATGTATATAATAAATTGGGTAGAATTATGATTTAAGTAGCTTAATGCACTGTCCAGTCATGATCGAGGAAGCCCAAACTCAGACTCAATTAATACTGCTGATAAGTTCCAGTCTTCTCTTTAGAATTGAGATGTTGTTTTCAAGAGCTGGTTTGTTAATAATAGTTAATTTTAAATTCCCTGTCTTTAACATACCTCGTAATTTGGCCATTGCTGATATCAAATTTGGATCCTGGGACTCCACTTTCACTTGCTCAATTGGAACCACTTTTTTACCATTGAACTCTACCGCTTTTTCAAAATTGACCTTTTTACTTCTTATTCCGATGCTTTTGAAAAAACTCTCTTCTTTGCTGTCCGACTCGTCTAGAAACGAAAACACACGTACATCCGTAACTACACTTGACTCTACCAGATAAAAGTCGACAGTAATCCCTTTTGTCCATAAGGCTTTTATGTTTTCATTGTTAAAATCAATAGTCTTTAATGGAAACATTAAACCTTCCGAGGGTACCATCAGGCATTTAACGCCTGATCGAACAAGCCCGAGTAGTCTAGTTAAAACTGATAGTCCCATATCCACTTGACTAAATCTGGCCCTTCGTATGCACTCAACACATTCGTCGATAATGTTGATAGTGTCAACTATCTGTGTTAATATGTAATCAGAAGAGGAATTAAACCCAATTTCAGTATTTGAGATTTTCAGCTTCAAGTCAATTGATTTAAGGAATGCAGATTGCCTAACAATCAAGCCTTTCAGAGTCTCCGAACGTCCTGAAGAAACAACTAGTTTGGTTTCTTTATGTAGAGACAGAAGTGATTTACAATCTAGCAGAGCACTTGTTAGTGTCCCCAGTTGTGTATGTGTTTGATTCAAAAGCCAATCTGTTTCTCGACTCTAAAATCAGTTAGCAAAGCACACCGTGCAGAGGAATACCGAGAACATACCAGCGCTTCTTTCGACTTTTGACTTATGGTCTCTTGAGATTCAAGTGGAAAAATCTGGGGCATATTGATATTACTGTACAGTATGTGGTATTATTGATTGATGATACTTAGATGCTTGTTCTTATTTTTCCTCGTAATTCCATTTATTAAAAATTCTCAACTATGACACATATAACTAATTACATAAACCATAACCAACAATTATAATAATATGGGCTTTAATTCAGTTTCAATCCGCCTTCGAAGTTAATACTCAGCCAAGCTTATCTGCTTGTTCTTATGGTAAATGGACGCGATACCGTGGTATATGTTGATCAAATAAGTTTCATAGGGGCACTTTACATGAGTTTCACGTGATACAATACCAAAATAGTGTGATATTTTCAAGCACAGTTATTTTCAAATTCGTCTTTCAACCTTGTTAAATCAACTAACACTGTTATGTTAAAAGCATAATAATGGCCTCAAGATATACAGGACATGTCCCTCTTAACACGTTTCAAAGACTGTTTCTGACAGTCGGATCTGGAATTGCTGCATTTATAAACCCTCGCAGGCCCGATCTGATTGCCGTGTTTGGAGAAGTTTCTGCTCTGCCGTGCATTCTTACTAAACTTCGGAACCAGATGCTGCAAGATCCTACCGGTCGCCGAATTCTCAGAGAGCGCCCAAGAATTACTTCGAAGAGTCTTGATCTCGACTATCTCAAAACACTGCCCCCTACTACAATTGGAGGTAGTTATCTTAAATGGCTTGACACCGAGCATGTTTCCCCAGATACTCGACTTCCTGTCAGGTACGTTGAAGAACCAGAACTAGCTTATGTGATGCAAAGATATAGAGAATGTCACGATTTTTATCATGCTATTACGGGGCTTCCTGTCGTCATGGAAGGGGAAGTTGCAGTAAAAGCCTTTGAATTTGGAAACCTTGGAATACCTATGACTGGATTAGCAGCTATTTCTGAGCCATTCAAATTAAAACCAGGTGAACAACATCGCTTGAAGGAAATATACTGGCCTTGGGCTTTCAAAAATGGGCTGAAAGCAATGTGTCTGCTTAACGTATACTGGGAAGAGATTCTTGAAAGAGATGCTGAAGAAGTTAGGAGAGAACTAGGTATAGAGATGCCACCGGATATGAGATCTATGCGAAAACAGAGTAAGGCATTGAAGCAAATAAAGTAGCAGCAGTATTTATGGAACCCCCAAAAATGTACATATTATTCGATTCGATCCGAGTGTTTGTAAGTAATACTTAATAGATGAAACAAACGCAATTCATACAATCATTTCTGGCCTTTTTTTTAATAAATCATGCATATGTAAGTTGTGTGTTAAATTTTTTTATTTGTCAATACATAATGTGATATCACAAACAGTGGTAGAAATTTATATATTTAAAAGATGTATCATTTTTGTAAGACCATTTTCAGAATCAGCAAAATTCATTGAAAAAAAATATACTTTAGCCATTCTGCTAAGAGCGGATAAGCGGGGCCCTGCTGCTTGAGCCTTCATTGGGTTGGTTGTTGAGATCGTAACTAGTCTGTGGTACACCGGTATATAAATAGCTGGCTTCTTCATATATTGCCCTTTCATCTCCAGACCAATGTCTGACCATATTTTGTGCGTACTTGAATGGAGAGAACGGAAGCACTCCGTTCTGCTCTTTGTACTTTATGCACCAAAATGTTGCAATTATCACCCACCAAAACAGATTGTAACTAATCACAGAACCATAGGTAGCTGAGTTCTGCCATCCTAGTACGGCATTGAATATCATCCAAGGTCCGTCGGTTTGTGAGTTGCAACAATTGATATGCCAAACTGAATTAGTTATGTCATAAGAACCTGGACCAGAACCTTGCTCACTAACGTCTTGGCCCACTTTGTTAATAAATGATTGAAGCTCAAAAAACCAGACGCCTCGAGAAAAGAGGCCTGCTGCAACAAGGTAAAGGAAGCATGTAGACATTGTCAAGAAGTATTGAATAGACATATGATCACCGGTTCTATACAAGATATAACCAACAATTGACCCCAATATTATGGCTGTGATCGTAGGTAAAGCAAAAGAAGAAGCAGGTTGGTTTGCACCAATACCTCCTAAAAAAACCACAACTTCAAGGCCCTCTCGTAATGTGGTGACAAATGGTAATATGGCAATTGCGTATTTGCGTGCTAGGTATCCTTTTTCCTTATGGGTAGATATGATGGCTCTAGCGATTTTCAGTTTCCATTTATGCTGTAATTTGCTGATTCTCAGCATTTTCAAGCCCATATAACTAATCACCAATCCAGCCACAATGCTAAATGTACCTTCCCATACCTTTTCCGTAGTGAACCACAAATCTTTTCCAAGATGGTAAAATGCATAGACAAAAAATGATCCAATTAACAAGCATATGAAAAGACCAGCGGCTGCACCGACCCAAACTTGAAGAACAAGATTTCGATGGATTTTGGATTTATCTTCTGTCGAAGGTTCAAGTCGGTCAGTCGGTTGACTTGATTTTCCAAAGCCCTGATCAATGAATGCGAGTAGCACTGAAACGATTATAGCCGTTTCAATTGTTTCCCTAAAAACAATAAAGAATACCTGGACAGAGAAGTACTTTTCAAAAAAGTTAGAACTATCCAACATTTTGAAGCATGAAAAGATGGACAGAAGAAAAAGAAATAGGGCCTTCAAAAGTTTTTATCACACTGATTGACAGCGTTTCAAAGTAATTTTAGCATTTTACGAAGGATTTAATTTGGTATAAATAAATTAGTGAGTTGTTGAACGGCATTTAACAAACTAACTAAGGGTACGTAAACCAGGGTTATCAGATCAATCATTTGACATCATAATTGGCCACTAGCTTACAAGGATTTTTAAATTAACGTTATTAATTATTTTTCATGACAAATGTCAAAGTTCAGTATAGAATGAAAGGCATTTCTCTAGCTGCATAGTACGTACTGTTAGGGATACACTATTGCGTGGCGCCAACATGGCCATTTTGTTTCATTGGTAGCGCATTATGAACATTGAATATTCAAAGGCAACATGTGCAACTTAAAAACTCTGCTTGATGCTCTGAGCTGGATATTGGATACAGTAATACTGAAAAGTCGGAACTGCAGTGATCGGAACCTTGGAGATCAAGCATTAGACAATAGAGACTAGATTTTGAGCGCTAGACTTTGAATACTAGGAGCTAGACGATAAAAGTTACACTTTGGAAACTATATATTGTACAGTACCTACTGTAGTTTAAAATCTAAGCACTAATGTATGATTTGGAGTAAAGCTTTCGTACTTCGGATATCAACCAGTGTGTAAACTTATTATTGCTCTGAATTTACTATCAATTTACCAGTCTAGTCGTTTACATCAACTAAAAGAGATGGGTAGAACTGCAAACTCCAGACCTGCTCCAACTCAACTGAACTCGTACTGTACTTCACTAGTTACGTCAAAAGGCATCTGCAACTCTCAATAAAGATCGTACTGATTTTAAAAATGCCAATCTCTGTGAAAGTCCTATACTTTGGGCCCTTATACGATGTTACAAAAATTAGAGATGAACGCATAGAACTCGAAGAGCAAGGCACAATATCGTCCTTAGTCACACTACTGACGCAAACGTACGGCGACGCCTGTGAGAAGGTTATCAAGTCTAGTGCTTCTACTGTCAATTTGGAGTACGTGGAAAATGACCAACCACTTAATGATAACGACGAAGTAGCCTTTATTCCTCCTGTATCTTCTGGATAATTTCGGTCTGGCCGTTGAACTGCCACCTCAAACTGAGCCTCAGTGTAAAAATATCACTGTATCACGTGTTTGCTTTATAAACGGCTAATTTTCTAAGTACGGCTTCTTAAATTGTATGCTTTAAGTTAGCAATTCTACACATTCTTTTTAATTTACATCTATTATTATGTCTTTTTTCTCGACTCTTCTTTCTAGTAGTTTCTATTAGGCTCATTCTCGATATAAATATATCGTATCAACTCCATAAGATTTCTGAAATTTACTTTTAGCAACTTTGCTACTTCAACTAGAACTTACGTGTGTGGTAAACTCAGCACCTAACTTCATTACAATTGCACTATAATCTTGATCCGAATTCACTAAAAGCATTATGGCAGTAAGTAGTTCTTAGGCTAGTCACGAAATACCTGAAACTCTTTCAATGTTTTAGTAAAGCTCAATACTAACCAATGTTAAGCCTAAAGTGATACCTCATGATAACCTCTGGTTGGGCAGAATCTCGAAAATATCAGCCGACCTGCAGCGTCGTTCTCCGGACTCAATTGGCAATGGGGGTCTGTATATGGGCTCAACTACATCTTCTTTTTCAAATATTGGTCCCTCTGCGCAAAGCTCTTCTGCTAATTTGCCGGAAGATTTTGTTTCAAGATCTTCCCCGTTCCAGGCTAGTTCACGATTGGAACTATCAGGAAGAGTAATTAATGTGCTGCCCAGTTTGCCTTACTCGATTGTGTCTGATGAAAGCGGTAGTCTTAGTATACGCCATAGGCGAGGAAACTCTGCTCTGTATTCTGCACTAGGATTTATTAAACAGCATACAGAATGGGAGAGTGTTATAGTTGGATGGACTGGTGAAGTAGAAACAAGCTCGGATGATATCGATAGTGGTGTGTTTGACGAAACGGAATTGACTGAACAACAAATCGTTGAAATGGAGTCTTTGCTTAAAAGTGAAGGGAAAGACTATGGTGAAATACACCCAGTTTGGCTCCTTGACAAGAAACCTTCTAGATGGAGAAATTATGCTGAAAAGATAATTTGGCCCATACTCCACTACATCCAAGGCGAACCAAATGATGGTAGAAAAGAAAACGACTGGTGGTGCGACTACGTTACTCTCAACGAATCTTACGCCGACAAAATTGTATCTATATACAAACCTGGTGATATTATTTGGATACACGACTACTACTTCTTTCTACTTCCTCAGATACTGCGAATGAAACTTTCCAATGCATATATTGGAGTATTTTTGCATTCACCCTTCCCATCGTCTGAATACTTTAGATGTCTTCCTAAACGAAAGGAGCTTTTGGAAGGGGTCTTAGGTGCCAATCTGATTGCAACACAATCAACAGCATTTTCGAGACATTTTATCTCTTCTTGTGCAAGATTGTTAGGAGTTGAAACCGCTCCAAATTATATTAACGCCTACGGAATCCATACTAATGTTGAATCACTTCCAATTGGCATTGACACTGTTTCTGTTGAAAAAAATGCGTTTTCACCTGCTGTGGATGACAAAGTTAAAGCTCTCCATAAGCATTTCTCTGATTTGAAGATAATCATTGGAAGAGATCGACTCGATTCTGTCCGAGGTGTGATGCAGAAACTATATGGATTTGAAGAATTCCTTACGTCATACCCTCAATATATTGAAAAAGTCGTTTTAGTACAGGTAACATCACAAGCCTATACTAGCACTGCTAAAACAGAAAAAAAGATTGCTGAGACTATTGCGCATATTAATACGAAATTTGGTGGTCTACACTACACGCCTGTGCATCATTTCCCTCGTCATATAGCTAAGGACGAATATTTTGCCTTGCTTCGAGCTGCTGATGTCGGCTTGATTACTTCAGTGCGAGATGGAATGAACACCACGTCTTTGGAATTTATTGTCTGCCAGAAAGAAAAGCATTCTCCACTTATTTTATCTGAATTCACTGGAACTGCAGGCACTTTAGGAAACAGTATTCAAGTGAATCCGTGGGATAGTACTGAAATTGCCAAAGCCATATATGAGTCCCTGACTAGACCGGAAGAAATAAATGCAATTGCTGAAAGCAAACTTTATGAAACTGTGACAACAAATACAGTTCAAAATTGGGTACACCGATTCCTTTCAAGTTTGGTAAAAAATTTGGAAAGTCACGACCAAACACATATGACGCCATTGTTGGATCGTGTTCTTCTCAAACAACGATTTGACCAAGCCAAAAAACGATTGTTTTTATTTGATTACGATGGAACTTTAACGCCAATAGTGAGAGATCCGTCGGCTGCTATTCCGTCTACACGGCTTCACGAAATTCTTCATAAACTATGTGATGATCCTTTGAATACTGTCTGGATTATTTCAGGTCGCGATGAGAAGTTTTTAGATAAATGGCTAGGTGACAATAAACGTATAGCCTTCAGTGCTGAGCATGGTTGTTTTGTGAAAAACGTTGGTAGTAAGGAATGGACTAATTTGGCTGAGAAGGTTGATATGTCATGGCAACAAGATGTCAAAGATATTTTCACATATTACACTGAGAGAACTCAGGGATCCTCGATTGAAATCAAACGTGCTGCAATTACATGGCACTATCGAAGGGCTGATCCTGAGTTTGGACTGTTTCAAGCGAGAGAATGTCGAAATCACTTAGAACAAACAGTAGGTGAAAAATATGATATCGAAATTATGTCTGGAAAAGCCAATCTGGAAGTTAGGCCAAGGAGGTTTAACAAAGGGGAAATTGTCAAATCAATTGTTGAAAGTTTTGGTGCCAACAGGCCTGACTTTATCCTTTGCTTGGGTGATGATCAAACAGATGAAGATATGTTCAGAGCCTTGTATCGAACCTCAAAACCTTCGCACGAAGACGTAACTACTGCGGAAATAGAGGCACTTAAAATCTCTGATTCTACGGCCACAGAAAAAATAGCTTATGAAAGCAGTACACAAGGGTTATTCCCCGTGACTGTTGGACCAGCCAGTAAACTCACAACGGCGATGTGGCATCTGATTGATCCTTCTGCTGTTTTAGATACACTTTCTGTGTTAACTGATGATAAGAGTGTTAATGAGGTAGCTGGATTTGTTGAGGTCGACAATAAAGGAAATCATTTGTAGTCATACACAGATGTATATTTATTTAAGGAAAGAGTCAAATGTTCATTATAAAGTCGGATTTCTGTTTTTCATTCATGATCCATGATCTGTTTATTGTCCTATGTCAAATAACTCAAAGAAATTTAAGCTAATCAATAAAATGATTATTATTTAACAAATAACGTTGATTACAATGAAGGAGACATGTTAATGTGAATTAGTGATAAGACTGTAGTATGAATGCTTTTGTTTTTTGACGCTACCAACTCGCTTTATATAAAATTCCATAAGACAATATTGAGTCATTTATTCATGAAAAATAAATTCATTTATTCACATCAGTTTGTTGTCCTATGTCAATAGAATTACAAAGATAAAGATGAGCATGCATCATTTTTTTTTTTTTTGAAGGACAATAAGCTGATCATGGTTCATTGATTCATTGATTCATTGATTCATTGATTCATTGATTCATTGATTCATTGATTCATTGATTCATTGATTCATTCAAAATCATTTATTCACACAATCATAATCAGTTATCACAGTCACACTAAAATCACTTAAGTGAAACGAGGTTTCCCTTTTCACTTGGAATTTATTTCAAGCAGAATAGGCAGCGCAAAAATACAAATAATGTTAATAACAATGAAGAAGACAATTTCATGTAAATGTGGTTCACTATCTAGTGCGTTACTCATTCATAATCAGTTTATTGTCCCATGTCAAATAACTTATAAAAAATTTAAACTAGTAAATAAAATACAAATAATGTTAATAACAATGAAGAAGACATGTAAATGTGGTTCAGTAAAACCGAACAATCTGCGTTGCGACGAGGCTCACAATCTCGTGCGTTACTGTTGTATGAATACTTTTGTGTTTTGACGCTGCCAATTCTGCTTGAAATAAATTTCAAGTGTAAAGGGAAACCTGCTTTCACTTAAGTGATTTTAATGTCACAGTTAATAACGAGGAAACCTTTACAACAAACACCCAGGGCCCTAAAGACCACAGAGTTTATCGCCGAGTTAAAATAGCCTGGTTGGAGGATAAGAACTCAATCACGGCTTCAAGCCCTTTGCCAGTATCTAGCAAAGTACTAATATCGAGTTCCGGAGAAACTTTTCGTAAAGACTCGCGATGAGCCTCATAGTTGCTGCACTCAGACAGAATGTGTGATACAGTTTCTGCTTCACCGCATTCGCATCTGATATCTTGTTGTAGTTTGTTGACACGGTTCTTCTTGAATTTGTTGTATGTTTTTTTCATCTTTGTTAGCAATATTTATACTTTAATTATTAGTTTAAATTTTTTATAAGTTATTTATTTTTTGACATAATACAGTAGACTGAATTTGCTCCCAGGCCCTTAATGACATCTTCTTTGACAGATTCCAAGAAAACTTCGTTTTCCTTGGTTCTCTCTGTTGAAGACATCGGTACTTATAACCGTTTGTTACGCTCCAGTGTGACCCTTCCTCTCCAGAAATGTAGATGCAGGAAATGGGACCCAGTGAGAAAGAGCTCCGCTAAGCCAGGTTCCGGTCCTAGCGGT
>JAJMKR010000126.1:0-61680 GCA_030563945.1 Geotrichum australiense | reverse complement strand
AAATCAGGATACTAAATAAATATTTCAAAAGCCAGTACTACTCAAGCAATATGTCATAGTTCTCTTTATGCTTCTGAACTTAGTAATGGCTGAAGTGGAAGGCCAAATGCCGATAAATAAAACAGCCACTAAATCTAGTTACTAAAATCATCACTGGTGTATGAATCTTAAAAATTGGCGCTTGACAATTAAACAAGCTATACCATTACACTTGTTCTATCCAATGAATCTGTTTTCAATAGGCTCTTCTATAGCTGGAACGGACTAGCTCTACATCCAGTCTTAGTAAGGAAACATTGTTTACCATACTCATTAAGACTTTATGTGCACGTACTGTACTGTACACATCCGCAATCGTGCCAGCTAAAATTGACTACTTGAACTCTTTACTTAAAAATCTGAGGCCATAAGTCAAATACCTAGCTAAAATGCAATTATCAAGTCTAGCTTCCAATGGCAAGATTAGTACCCTGGAATTAACCGTAAATATTTGAAAACATATACTTTGAACTTTTATAAACACTTGGAAAGTCTACCGTCTGCTTTTCAAAAGTCTCCTTTTTAGCAAGATAGGGCCTTTTTATTTTCCAGTTACTATTGCAGAAAGAAGATTGATTCAATCATTACTAAATGTACCGTTTTTGAGCTAAGATCGAGACAGTAGCATCAACTCTTACCTACGGTAGCTCCTTACCTCAAAATTTAAATTGTGGGTTGAATCTTGACGATGCAATTGCTATAAAAAGCTGACTTCAAATTTCAACGTTATTTCGCAAATATCGAAAACTTGCGCTCGGATATTAACTCTATCAATATTGGTACTCAAACCCGATAAATATTCAATGGTTCAACTGAATTTATTCTAGCTATAAGTAAGATTTTTGGATTGCTTAGTGCCAGAGTTGGAAATTGGTTATGAGCCAGTATAGTAGAACTTTCTCGAGGGTTTCAATAATCTATCTTTCAAATGTTCAAACTGAACATTAAAAGTATAAATTTGCCTTGAATCTAGCGTTGTGTTCCATCGTCAATACGGATACATCTAGATAATGAACTGGCTAGAGACTTTAATCTCAGTTTTGATGTTGACTTTCTTAACGTTTTCTAAAGTTGATTTATATAAAATCATAAGCCAATCAAACTTGTGCGACCCTCATTGAAACATTTTAATTGATCCATCCACAATAGCCCCTCAATCAATACGATTTTTGAAAAGTAACCTAAAAAGGGACCATCTTCTTTTGAACAGCACAAAAGAAACCTCTTGGAGCCTTTACTGCATGCAAGAGCGACGTGAGAATTGGTTTCAATATATTTCGTGAAATTCACCTAGAATTAATTCATATCTAGTCAATATAATCTTTTATATAATACATATAAAGCAACATTCAACCCCAATGGGCTTATTTCTCTAACTTCAACTTCTTGAAAGTATCAATGACAGACTCCAAACCAGCGATTTCAGCAACGTAACCCTCCATCTTTTTCACATTGGCTTCTCTAATTTCAGCCTTAACCTTAGTCTCGTAGTCCTTAATAGACATTTGCTTCTCAAGAGATGCTTTACTCTTTTCGACCTTAGAAATCTTTTGAGTAGCTTTGTTGATCTCAGAATCGAAATCAACATGACCAGCAACAATTGCATAGACTGAGACTTCAGGAGAAACGGTAAAGACAACAGAGCCAGAAGGAACTGCATCGTTGGCACCGAGAACTTCTAGTTCGGTAGCGGCCTTGATCAAAGAAAGAATGGAGTCAGTTTGCTCAGTAATAGTACTTTGAAGTTCAGGAGTAGAAGCTTGGACCAAGATTTTGGCATTTTTCAAGATATTATATTGAGCCAAAATTGACCGTGCACCCTTAACGACTTCTAAAACAAGGTCATAAGCTTCAGAAGACTTGACATCATAAGCAGATTCTTCGAAAACAGGATAGGAAGCAACAACGATTGAAGGTGTCTTGTCATCGGGACGACGAGGAAGTCTTTGCCATAGCTCTTCAGAAATGTAAGGCATAAAAGGATGGATCAACTTCAAAGCTGCTTCAAGAGTGTTGTATAAAGTATCTCTGGCAGATTTTTGTTGTTCGGGAGTACCTTCCAAAATCAAGAACTTAGAGTTCTCGATGTAAACATCACAGAGTTCGTATAACCAAAAGTTGTAGATAGCTGAAGTAGAGTTCAAGAAATCACGAGCTTCAAGAGCTTCATTAGTGGTTTTGGAAGCCTCGGTGAGCTTGTGGTAAATCCATTTCTCAACAAGAGACTCTTTACCACTAGGAGTAGCAGAAACAGGAGGAACATAATCATCTCCAAGTCTCATCAAAGCAAACTTAGTAGCTTGGTAGATCTTGTTACAGAACTTTCTGTATCCTTCAACACGGAGAATATCCAAATTAATATCACGGCCACCAGTGGTGTAAGCACAAAGAGCAAAACGCATAGCATCAGTACCACATTCAGGAATACCATTAGGGAAAGACATTCTTTGACCTTCTTCAGCCTTGATGATTTCACGAGGATCAAGATTACCTTGTTTAAGCTTGTCATGAAGAGCTTGCAAAGGAGTACCGGCGATAACATCTAATGGATCAATGACGTTACCTAGAGACTTAGACATTTTTCTTCCTTGAGCATCACGAACCAAAGAGTGGCAGAACACTTCGGTGAAAGGGACATTTCCAGTAAGCTTCATACCGAGCATAATCATTCTTGCAACCCAGAAGAAAAGAATATCCCAACCAGTTTCAAGCAATGAATTGGGGTAGTATTTCTTAAGATCTTCAGTATCCTCGGGCCAACCAAGAGTAGAGAAAGGCCACAAACCAGATGAGAACCAAGTATCCAAGACATCTTCATCTTGTTCTAAAGTGTAAGTCTTACCAGGGAATTTCTTAGCAGCTTTCTCCTGAGCTTCTTCAAGAGTTCTACCAGCGACCCACCATTTGTTATCAGATGAGCTTTGTTCAGTTCCGTCATCAAACTTGACAAAGTAGACAGGACATCTGTGGCCCCACCATAATTGACGAGAGATACACCAGTCTTGAATGTTTTCCAACCATCTGAAAAATTCATTTTCCGAAGTCTTGGGGAAAATAGTGATTTTACCAGCTTTCACAGCTTCAATAGCTGCGACAGCTTGTTCCTTTTGAGCGACCCACCATTGAGGTTTGAGAAGAGGTTCAATGATATCGTTGGACTTAGCACAACGAGGAACACTCATAGGATTGTTAGTTTGATCAACAAAAAGACCCTTTTCTTTAAGCTCTTCGATAACCTTCTTACGAGCATCAAATCTTTTCATACCAGCGTAGGATCCAGCATTTTCGTTAAAAGTACCATCGTCGTTCATAATGTTAATGAACTCCAAGTTGTTACGCTTACCTGTGTTGTAATCGTTAAGGTCATGAGCAGGAGTGATTTTTACAGCACCTGTACCAAATTCCATATCAACAGCTTCTGCATCAGTAATAATGGGAATCTTACGATCCAAGAAAGGATGTTGAACATACTTGCCATGCAAGTGCTTATAACGGGGATCATCGGGGTGCACAGCAACACCAGTATCACCAAACAAAGTTTCAGGACGAGTAGTAGCAACAACAAGCTTTTCATCAGAGTTTTCAACTGGGTAAGAAAAGTGGGTCAACACACCAAATTCAACAGGCTCGTCATAACCAGGAACATTGAGCAAAGTTCTACCTTCAATTTCCTTGTTCTCAACTTCCAAGTTAGATAAAGTGGTGTTCAAAGCACAGCACCAATTGACAAGTCTTTCGGCACGATAAATAGTACCGTCTTCATGCAACTTAACGAAAGCATCGATGACAGCAGCACTACGGGTATCATCAAGAGTGAATGCTTCTTTCGACCAATCATAAGAAGCACCAAGTCGTTTCAATTGATTTTTGATTCTGTTGTGGTAGTCTTCCTTCCATTCCCACACGAGGTTTGTGAACTTTTCGCGTCCAAGATCATGTCGTGTCTGCTTGCTATCTTTCCATAACATTTTTTCTACAACTGATTGAGTAGAAATACCTGCATGATCGAATCCAGGAATAAAAAGTGTAGTTTTACCTTTCATACGGTTGTATCTGATAAGAGCATCTTGGATGGCAATGGTTAAAGCATGTCCAATGTGCAGAGCACCAGTGACATTTGGTGGGGGAGCTGGAATAACGAAACTTCCTTCAGGTTTGATCTCGCCATCTTTGGTGAGTTCAGGCTCAAAAAATCCTTGCTTTTCCCACCATTGGTACCAAGAAGATTCAACAATTGCAGGACTGTAACTCTTCAAAGCAGGGTCGTCCAAACTGACCAAGATCTTTTTCTCTCCTGGCACAGTTTTATCTTCAAAGGCAGGGACGGGTTGAGCAGCAGCCTTTTCCTTCTTTGGTTCGCTTTTTTTCTTTTCTCCGGCAGCAGCAGAGGCAGCTTTCTTTTTGGCTTCCTTGGCCTGAAACTTTGCAAGTTTTTCAGCTTTCTTACGTTCGTTTTCAAGTTGTTTAGCGGTCTTCACAGGCGCATCAGCACCGGCGGCAGGCTCAGTAGAGGACATTTTCGTCAATAAGATCTGATGACAGCTAAATTGTCTAGTTGCTATGAATGGGCGTTGTGGACGACACCTGGGGATCAGTGATCTGAATGGGCGAAACAAAACGGTGACTGAAGTATGAAGTATACAGGAACTCGTGAACTGCTCTTCAACGAATTGTCGTGTGGTGGAAAATAAAAATGATAGACGGCAAGGGAAAATTTTGGGTGGAAGATTTTTTATTTTTATTTACTGTATTTTATTCTCTGCGATTCCCTGATCTGAATTTCACAAGGAGAGAGAATTACTCATCTTAGAGTCTTTTTTTGGTAGTAAGTACGAAACGGGAATGCGCGGAATATGGAGTAAATGTGATTTTTTACAATTTGTCCGCAGTTACTGAAACAGGGGCAACTACAGGCACCTCAAAAGAGGAGAAATCTCAAAACCACGTACCTCAAAACAGACAATCAGACGCTTGTTCACATTGAATATAACTATATAGGGAGCGTTTAAGACTCACAGTGACCGTTTTTAATGTTTATCCTTTAACACCAAAACTCCTGGCATTCTTATGTTTCGCAAATGAATCTGTGAGACCAAAGAACCTCAATTCATTTTAAGTTTTGTCGATAACTCTAGCTGGTTTTAGGACACAATCACCTAACCGTATAAAAAAAAGGTATGATTCTAGAAGTTTTGACTAAAAACATGCACTCATGTGTCATAGTACATAGTTCAGGTCACAAATCCCAGAATATTAAGCTCCAGCCATTCAGCAACTGTGTAATTTTTCTGACCCTTAAAAACTCCCAAAGGCGCCTAACCCTGAAATAATTTTCAGCCCAATACAAGCTAATATACTCATTCTTAAAGACCTTCTTGGAGCTTTCATGTTTCGTCGTTCGATTTCTTCTTTGATTAAAACCAAAGTTTTTGCTCCAGCATTTCCACCGACAAGAAAAATCACTATGACAACTGTAGAATCTCCCGAAAAACCGACGCTGAAACGCAGGCCTGTCCAAAATAAACCCAAAACCAAGAAGTTTAAACAACCACCTCCAGTTGATCCCATTTCAAATGAGGGTGTTTTAATTGCAGACCTTAAAGATATTTTGAAAGAAAGAGAAATTGAACTTGATACCATTGAAAATGATTTGAGAGAATTTTTTTCAAGGCCGAGAGGGTTTGCTCACCCAGAGCACAAGGAAGTACAAGTTGAAGTGGTCGGAATGTCTGGAGGCGGTGACGGAATCTGTCTTTTAGTCGAAGATGATAAGACTAAAGTTGTGATTGTTCCTTACGTATTACCTGGAGAGATAGTCCGAGCCAAAATCTACAGAACCCAAAAATACTTCTTTGAAGCAGAACTATTGTCCGTAGCAAAGAAATCGCCTTTACGAGACGATTCACTAATAAACTGCAAATATTTTGGCAAATGTTCCGGGTGCCAATACCAAATGATCCCGTATAAAGAGCAACTCACACTAAAGAAGAAGGTGATCCAAAATGCATACAAACACAACTCAAATTTAGAACCGACGCATGTCCCAGAAATCCTCGAAACAGTTGCATCCCCACTTCAATTCAATTACCGTACAAAACTAACACCACATTTTGATGTTCCTAAATCAGGGCTCAAAGAAATACCCAAAATTGGATTTGGAGAGCGGGGGAGGAAGTCAGTCATTGACATTGAGGAATGTCCCATTGCAACGCCCATTGTGAACGAGGGTCTTCGGTCTAGGCGCAAATACGTTCATGAAAACTTCCAAACATACAAAAAAGGTGCTACAATACTTTTGCGTGAAAATCTTGTTACGGAAGCTGAAGCAAAAGACCAGCTTGAAAATGGAGAACCCGATTCGAAATCGAAAAACCCAACAGTTAATGTTAAAGATCTCACGGCTGAACGCAGGGCTGCCATTCAAGCCAAATCGACAAAAATTTGTTGTACTTCTACAAAATCAATTATTACAGAAAAGTTCCCGTCTTTAGCGGAAGAAACAGATAAGGGGACACCAGAAACACTCACATTTCAATTCCCAAGTTCGTCGTTCTTCCAGAATAACAATTCAATTCTTCCTGCGGTCACGAAGTATGTAAGAGACAATTTATCTATAAACGGCACACAGCCACGGTTTTTGGTCGACACTTACTGTGGCTCAGGGTTATTTGGTGTTGCTTGCAGTGGAGCAGCTGAAAAGGTTGTTGGTGTTGAAATTTCAGAAGAAAGTGTCAAATTTGCTGACTGGAACTATCTACTGAACCACCCCGATGATTCCGAATCTGCGGAACCAAACGGATCTCTTGAAAACTCTGAAAAACCCAAAGAAGAGAAAAAGATTTCTTTTGAAGTCGGTACAGCTGCAAATATTTTCAAAAATCTTCATACTGATCCTGATGTTACATCAATGGTTATAGATCCATCGCGGAAAGGTTGTGACATGGAGTTTTTGAATCAGCTAATCAAGTTCGGACCTAAGAAGGTGGTTTATGTGTCATGTAATGTTCATTCACAGGCTAGAGATGTAGGCGTGCTGGTTAGAGATGGTGGTTATGTTCTCAAGTCTGTTAGAGGATTTGATTTCTTCCCGCAAACGCATCATGTCGAAAGCGTGGCGGTACTAGAGAGAGAATAGATAATATTAGCTAGAGATAATTAGCCAGCAGTGATAATGCTATACATTTAATTCGTTTTACGAAAACTATTTTGAGTAAGTGGAAACGAATAGAACACGAAAAGTTTCAGATATTCTTATGATGGTGGTAAAGGATGATGATATTATAGGAAATATGCAAAGAGTAATTGTACGCCAGATATCAAATCATAGAATAAATGAAGTGACCAATACCATTTGTACTAAAGAGATTGCGATAAGCATCATCTCAATGCACACAAATCGGCATTGACTGGTCTGTAAGTGGCGTGAATTGAAAGCCTTATACAGTGCTGATCGTCGCACTTGACACAACTTAAAGTTATCCTATGCGATAGACTTGAGGGAGATCTGAATAGTGTTATCACGGTTAGGGTTTATCTAAACATCAGTTGACAATTTTATAAAATTCTTGATAATATCACGGTGATGTGAATGTTTGAGAGAAAATGTGAATAATTACTATAATATTGATAGTAATATCATTAGAAAATTTCAGAAATTTCTGCTAATACTCCTTTACAGTCTTTTGCATTCTTTTGGTGGTTTGATATTTTAACGTATAAACGTATTTTAGCCATCTTTTTTTGTGTTCAATCGTGAGCTAAAATAGAACAGTCAACAAGACGTTAAATTGGACATACTGGTGTTAAAAAGTATCATATATTACCAATCTTTGGATGTGGGCTATAAAAGGTCGGTTTAACTTAAATTGCATTTGCTTGTTGAGCTGATAATTCATATCTGGAGACTCAGTGCCAGGAAGCTAATAATTGTATTGTAGCTGCAGTATCGTGAAATGGCCAAAGATACCAGTAAATCACGTCAATGGTAGTAATATAATAAAATACCATGTACTAGAAAAGAGCTGGAAAACTCCAAATCTAAAAGAATACCAAACGATAGTTGAAAAGGTTTTAGAGAATTATTCCTATACGTTAGTAAAGCTGGCATATATAAAAGCTTTTACTCACTGTATATAAATCTGTACCATGCTTAGAATATCTGTGTCTATGCCTGGTTGTAAATTTGACAGATTTACAAAAACCGATATTAGTGAACGTCCGTCACTTATTCAAGCGATTTTGATCTCGTCAACAAGTAAGGCCATTGTTGTTTTTGAATCAATCTTTTGTTATTAGTATCAACAACGCCCATCAACATATGATGGTACTGGCTGATAGTATGATTCTGACCTTTGAGGTAAAATCTAAATTCTATAAGGTACACTGGTGAATCAAAGAACTTTCTAACCCTGTTTTTTAGCCTTTTGAAAATTTTCTTAAAAAGAATTATAATTAACGAGGATACAAGAGAATTAAAAAGCCAACAAGTAAGTAAGAAAAAAGAATTATATTAAATATTAACATTAAAACCGAACTGAAATAACCAAACAAAATACACAAAACAAAAAACAAAATTAATAGACTTCGTAAATAAATAGTATGCAGGCGAGAAAACTCTCAAGCCTCTCTAGTATAAGCTGGCAGCTCTGTATCAACCTCAACTTTGATCTCTCCCACCTTTTCTCCTGAATCCATGGCTCTTTCTTCGTACTCAGGTGCTTCTCGAGTGGCAATTGATACAGGAACATCAAACATGATTTTGTTTCCTTTCGAAACCAATTCAACTACCAAAGTATATTTTCTTTCCATGCTACCCCATTTGAATGAGACAGGAACATTTGGTACAACTACTGGTACCATTATAACAGTAGACCACCCGTGCTCATCTTGTTTCCACATGAGTCCAGTTGGCTTGTAAGTTTTTAGATTAAGAAAATGTGTAGCCTTTGCTTTTTGTTGTTTTCCAAATGTGGTATCAAGCTGAAGATGCGTCTTGATTTGGGAGACTGACGGGGCTTGGGTTGTGTGGAAATGCAGTGGAATTTGCACGGGCTCATGATGCCGTAACGTCTCGGTTGGAGTCAAAAGTGATAACTGCAACTTATGGCCAGGCCGGCGAGTTAGTGTGCGGGAAAGTTTCTGAACTTTTGGGGGAGGGATGGGGCTGGTTGGTTGTGAATAGGAAGGATTGAATTTGAAATAGACGTTTGAGTGATAATATGAAGTTTTGGGACCTGAAACTGCAGCGATGGTATGTACTCTATACTGGATTGTGGGCTGAATATCCTCATTCAAGCTGGGTGGTAGTCTGATATTAGTTGATGGCTTAAATTCAGGGATTTGAATTGTAAAAGGAACTTCATATACATTGGGGGACAGAGAAAGATGTTCGATCGATAAATATTTCAGGTTTAGCACAGTTATATTAGTTTCATCTGTGGTAGGCGAAAAACGAACAAGCTTAAGAGCGTCGATAACTTCAATCATAACCACCAGTGAGGTCAAAGTGCCCGGAAGTTTATGCTTGTGCGCGTTGATGGTGATGGAGCCTCGGAGAAAGGCATGGATGTCGTAGTCCGCATGTGTGGGGGTTATATTGGTGGTTAGAAATGTGGGGGGTTTCGTGGGGGTATCCTCGAGAAGAGAAATAGGAATTGTGCGAGTGTATGATGGTAGGGTCATATGAAATGATCGATTTCTGAAGTTGTTTTCTTGTTGGTAGGGCTACTCTTAAGTATATTATCGAATTGTTTGTCTTATACCGATACTGATAAATATATCACACAAAGTATCGCGCTTAGATCTTAGAAATGTATATATATTTGGTTTTTGAACTAAAGGATAGAAAAATATAAATAAAAGAAGGAGAAAAAGATCAGAAAATAAAGATATCACAAGTTATTTATATTTGAAAGGATTTTAAAATGTTCAAATACTGATTGAATTGATTTTGAATATTTTTAAAAGTTTTTCATACAGCTTCAAAGAATCATGAATTCGTACATTTATAGAAACTGACCCCCGAGTGTTCACAGAACGAAATAGGGTGGACTCTACTACTGGGGCCCATAATGAGTTACAATAGAAAAAGAAATAAAAGGTTGTTTTCAATTATTTTTTATTCTGCTTATTCTTGTTATTAATTCTCGGAATAAAATTTCTCTTAAGGAAGGAAATAAGGCCACCAACGGAAATATCCTAATACAGCGCCATACTTGAGCAGGTAAATAGCTCGAAATGAGTAAAAATGTCAAGAAATTATATGCATGTCCCGATGTATTGTTAAAGATTCTTAACTTGAGCTTGAATACACACTTTTGTGCTCAAACAATTGACAGCAATTATATCCGACACCGCTAGTAACAGCCCATTTTTAAAATGTGCCTTCAGACATGAGCTCTTGATTCTGACTGATTAGGATATCTTATCCTGAATTACAGCAGGTCCAGTCCGCATTAGGAAGGTTCTTCCTCATTTATAAAGAAAAGTTTTGTCTTTTGAATCATGATGTTTAGCCGTACAGCTAGGTTTTGAAAGCAGCATAGAAGAATGGTACGACAAAATTCTCACAAGGTCGTTCCAGCTGAAACGATATGCATGCCTAAATTCGGAGGGGGAGCATATTGAGAATATTAAGAGCTAGTTTTGCTGGGCCAATCTGCTCGACATAGCACATTACAAGGCAAGATAATGACTATGACTGCTACTGTATACACCAACTGAACCCTGCAGAGACGTTGCTGTGAAATAGCAAAAATATAAGGGTGGGCCGCCCCGACAAAGGTTTTAAAGACGAATATGACCAAATGAGAAGATTCTGAGATGATTTTCTGGTGGACTTCAGCATATCTAGATGCGACCCTAACGGCATTTGCAAATCGTATGATCTGTTCATAAAATTCTGAGATCGAACAGCCGTCAATATTACCCCTAGACGAACTAGTGAAATAGACGCCATCATAGATGATCAAACGTATCATGTTATCTACAAGGTACACGCGTTTGAGTCCAATAGTAAAGCCTCTAGTCATGTATGAATCTTTAATCGTACGCACTTACTGTATTGAAGTGCATGTAAACTACTATGAAGGCTGAAGTTACTTGAAATAATGATTTAAACACTACTGGCATTCATTTAGATAGTCCATATCCCAAAAACCAGAATCTTGAACAATTTTCTAGGAAAGCCAACCGTGAAATAAATTCTATAGCTCAAAGTATATTCCTAAATTACAAAGACTCCCTTTTGAACTAGATTTATCGTCGTACGTTGTTTTCTCTTATTGAAAGCATTGTTATGAATACTTTTTTACTCTTAATTACTATGAATACTTCTGAGGCTGCAGTGACTACCAAACCTGCTGGTCCCATTTTGCACATGTGTGGTAATTGTAGCAGCCAGCCGTGGGCCACGCATACAGTAACAAAAGATTTTACTATGATTAGTACATCTCCATAACTAAGTGCCCGTAGTCGTAAGTAAAAAACAATGTTAATAGGCATGTTTGGCCGCATAGTCGAGAAAACGTGTATGAATGGATATACCCAATAGTAATACATATCGGTAACGGGATGTAAGAAAAAAAAAGTAAATACAAAACCGTTATAGTCACTTTGGATTTGAAGATCAAGCTTTAATCAAAAGCTCTAGCTTTATGAACAGTCATCAAACTCCTCCAAGAAAGAAAGTAGGAACTGCATCTTGTTAGGGAAACTGAGAGCTTGAGTGCCTACTTAAACTTGTGCTATAGTTTCTTGGGAGTAACAACCAAAAATATTCTTATGGGCGAGTGAATATCCAAATGTAGCTTGTTCACGGCGAATGCTTATGCCTCCCCACTATGGGGGTGTTCCTTTAGTTTTTCAGGAAAACTGTGGATTTTGAAAGAATTTTTCATTATATTTGTATTGAAGTGAAGCTCGACCCCCACATCGCCCCCAATTTTTTTGAGATTTCAGAGTTTGACATTTCATTTTCATTTTCAAATTCATAAAAAATATGGACGTTAGCACTTCTTTTTTAGAGGACTTATTTAATCACTAGCATAGGTGTTAGTGGGCCACTGAATATTATTAACTTTCCATGGAGATATAGAACCAATGGTTCAGCATCCAGGAAAAGATTTTAAGATAAAAGTATGGATGGTTGTAGCCAACAGAATAAAAAAATTCAATAACTATCTTTACTATTTACAAAATTAGACAAATAATTTTAACCCCCCACTCAATCTACTGTACAACTGACCAAGTGTTTGACCATCAGTCTAATTTTAGCTGTACATAAACGACGCATTTTCATAAAAAGCCAACATCGGGTTATATCCTCCTTTAGTTGAAGTGGACTCGACATCAGCCCAACTTTCCAAAAACTCTCTATGACTCTCAACTTTAACAAGTCTCCCACATATCCTCTTATACATTTCGGAAGCCAAATCAAAATCGGTTGGAAACATGATATCAAAGTATCCTTGTAGTACCATATAACTTGGGACGGTTACCATAGTATTCCGCAAGTACGTTTGAACAACTGGTGCATTATATCCTTTTGACGTTTCCGGCAGATGCGAAAAATCCGATGTAAGTAATCTATGTTGTGGAAATCGCATGTGTAGAACGTTCAAAAACTCAATATATCGTGTGGGAATATACTCGGGGTCCGAAAGATTTTCTCGGAAAGGAAGGATTTGGTTTTTCAGCTTGCGGTAAACCTTGGGTTGTGCTAGTGGGTGAAATCCAAGCTTGCGGTTATTGACTGGCCCACCAATTTCGTCTCGCAAATTAAGGTACGTTTTGGCCCAGGTGTCAAGCTTAGGTGAAAAAACCTCTGTCATGTCACCGTTTTTGTCAATAACAACATATCCTTGATAAGGTTGCAGTGTATCGTTGTCGTAGCGAATAACGTCGTGCGAAAAATTATCAAAGACCTCTAAACCAATAAAGAAACAGGGTTCAAGAACTGTTTGGTCCCATTCAAATATACTTTTGTTGATAATCTCGACCTTGTCAGTGTGACCCTTCGAGTAAGCTAGCTTTCTTAAGTTTGTGTTCTGTTTGGATGCTAAATCGCTTGAAATTTCAATGATTTTATATCTGGTTCGTTCGTAGACTTCGGGTCTATTTTCGCGAATATAGTCTAAAACGTTGAGCATTAAAGTTCCGTTACCACCACCCATTTCATATATTAACAAGTCGTGATGATGGCTTACTGACATGAGATAATTGACTAGCAAAAATCTTGCCAAAGCTTCACCGTAATATGGCTTGAAGAGTTCTGTTGGAGTGTGCCATAATTGCCGACTGGGCTCGCCTTTCTTACGGATTGCACCTTTGACATCTGGATCTTCGTAACGAGCATATTGTTTCTTCCATTCTCTCATAAAGTCCGCTTCGTTCGAAATTTTTTTGAACTCAAATGGCTTTTCTGGCGTGAAAATTTCGACTTGCGTCGCAAAGTATCCATAATTTGGGTTGTATAAGGAATCGTCAATGAATTCTTTCGTAGTTAGTTTAACACCTTTAGGTCGCACTTTTTCTGACATCAATTTCTTTGCTGTGACTTTCGGGAACATGTTGAATGCCTCTTTGTTAGTGTCTGTCGTGTATGTGTATGTTTCAGGATTGATTGAGTAGTCATGTCGGTAGGTAGCTTTGTTTTTGTTCTCATTGTTTGGATCTTGCAACACGATATTACGAAGCTTGGTGAACACTGAGTTGTGCCGAACATGTGGTGCAGCATTACACACTGCTCTCCTAGTGGTGAGCACCGATCCTGTTGCAAGCATCTTATATTATTGTGGTGGTAGGTGAGTGGGAAATTTTCAAAAGGGTAGACAACAATTTTATGATGAAGGTTTGTAATTCTTGAGATATGATTCGATCAAAGCCGCTTCTTATTTTGACACAAAAACTGTTTTAAAATTTCATCAATGTATAGCAGAGAGAGAAGATTGGTAGCTTGGATTTCAGAAAAATTGTGCATATATTCCTGTTGTCGCGGCTTGAAGTTATGTCTATACAAACAGGAGACAACCGTTCAACGAGCAAAAGACGCGAAATATTGTGTGGTGCCATTTGAAATTTCAGTTACATCCCAACAATGCGCACTAGAGCCAAAATGTAATGTTACAGTCTTACACATCTAGAAATCAAACTCTTTCCAAATTGTTTTCATGCCCACAGAAAATGTTACGAAATTCCATACCAAAAACAACTTTCATCAAGTCCAGATTAGCACGAACAATTGCTACTCTCAGAAACGCCCAAAATCGTCCAGATCTTACATATTCTAATGGTACCTACGGAGGTCGAATACTAGCCAAAGAGCAAGAATCATCTGAGGCTCACAAACGCGTTTTGGAAAACCAACACCCACCCCACAAAAGCGCTCTCGTATCCACCTTCACACCTCTGGAACTGAAAGAAGCAAAAGAACTGTTTGCTTCTGAATCTGATTTGGACTCCGCAGTCAAGATCGCTGAAAAAATTAGTACCATTGATTCCTGGCTTGATCTTGACAATGAGCTAGAAACGAAAGTAACCAGGTTAGCTCTTCTGCCAGACAATTCGAATGTGACTATTCTTGGAGCAGGTATCTCAGGTCTTTCACTTGCCTGGTTACTCACAGAGACTAGACCTGATTTGAATATAGTAGTCGTTGAGAAGAGCAATTCAGTGGGAGGTTGGATGAGCTCGGAACCGCAAAAAGCCCCCGCTTCAGTTCCATCCTATCACAGTTTGATGGAATGGGGTCCACGTACTATACAAGCCTCACATACCGGTGCCCATCTTCTGAGAATCATGCTCAGCAAACTTGGAGTTTCTTCACACATGGAATATGTTTACAATCAGTCGCCATCAAATACAAAAGCTCTATTGTTTAAAGGGAAGCCATACGAGCTACCAAGCACCAATATGGGTGTTATAAAGTTCTTCTTTGGCTCTATTAGTAACGGGCTAAGACTATCGCCTTTTAAAGATTTGTTTGCTAACCCACGTCCTTCATCTGTGCGCGATGAGTCAGTTGAATCATACATCACAAGACACCTCGGAAAGACTATTGCCCAAAGATTCCTCTCAGCTATCATGAGAGGTGTGTATGCAGGGGATACTGCTGAACTATCAGCTAGATCTGTCGCAAGGATGGGAAAGCTTTATGCATTGGAACCGGTTCATAAAAGCTTATTCCAGACTCTGAAATCTGGAGACGCAAAACGAGCGGATCTTTACGAAAATAATGGACTAGTATTGTTGATGCAGGCTTTATTGCAAGTGCCATATGAAAGTGTTGCCCGTGAGATGAATAATTATTCAGTGGTCCTATTTAAAGATGGCATTCAATGGCTTCCAAAGACGTTAGAGAAAGCTTTAAGTAACAATAAAAAAGTCAAAATCATGAAAGATTGTGAAGTCAAAGAAATCAAAAAAACTGACGATAGCAAGGTTCTTGTCAAAACTAATATTCAAGAACTTCCTTCCGACTTGGTTGTGTCAACACTTCCTACAGACGTTCTTTCTCCTCTTGTTTCAACAGAATCTACAGAACTAAGTTCCCTTTTATCTAAAATAAGGTACACGACAGTTGCTGTGATCAATGTTAATGTCCCTACGAAACAAATAGGGCGCAACTGGTTTGGATACCTTGTTCCCAAAACAGAGCATAACCCGGAAGATTTACTTGGCGTAATTTTCAACACAGCAGTACGAAATGCTGGAAAGCCTGCGATCACGGAACTTCAAAAGACAGTCAGTAAAAACGTCGATCCCAAGAATTCAGCAGACCGGAACGATCAAGATATTCTCGCTGAACCAAGTTTGCCAGAGTTCACGAACTTGACATTAATGATGGGTGGCCATTTATGGACGGGCAAAGAGATCCCTAGTGAGTCTGAACTGCGTAAAAGAACTGTTGCAGTTTTGAAGAAACATTTGGATGTTGATATTGAGAATATTGAGGATGTTGAAATTAAGGTCCGAGTTAACGAGAATTGTATTCCACAATATGACGTGGGACACAAGGAAAGAGTGCAGATAATCAAAGATCTAAATTCCAAAGTGTTTGATAATAAACTATACTTGGGTGGAACTGCTCTAGGAAGAGGCGTGGGCGTGGGTGACTGTGTAGTGGACTCGTTCTTGATTGCGTTGAGGTACGCAAAGGAAAGACAACTTTTATTCCCGCAATCATACTTGAACAGCTGGCTAACAGTATCTCATCCTTCTATGATGAAGTAATTGAATGTCACCAGGCATGGAACCACGGAGGCCAATATGACTTCCGTTTTAACGGTCATTGAATTTATAAATTATGATGATGATAACTAATAGACTATTACTTGTAAATAATTGAAAATCGAAATACTAAACGACGAAATTCAATGGAACTCCAAAACAAATGTAAGAAAAATGTACTTATATGATGTCGACTTACTCGTATTTAGCAGTCTTAGATTAGGTCATCGAGTCTCTTTTGTAAAATTTGCTCTTTCTGTTCTCTCAAGCTTTCTTCAGCTCTTTCCTTTTCCAGTATTGCTGTTCTCTCTCTAGCATCTTCCAAAGCGTCATTTCTCTCCGCTTCTTCGATGAACTTATCGTAATCAAAATCATTGTCGATGTAGGTATTCAAAGGTTTCGAAGCATCTAAATACGCTCTTTCATTGATACCCAAGGTTTTTTTGGTAACATTTGTTGCTGGCTTGAACTTCAACGGATTCTCGGTTTTGATCAACTTCTTCAACTTCTCCTTACTAGATTCTTTCTCTTCTTCATCTTCGACACGCAAGTCTTCACCGAACGGGGTGTATCCGGTGGCAGCTCTTCTATTCTTGAGTCCTCTTTCGGCCCCGTTCACAGCCGACCCGTACCCTGATCCCGAAGCTTCTTCAGGCACAGATGATTCAGGTCCATCGTTTTTCTTGTCGTCGCGTTTCTGGTATGTTCCGATGCCGTTAAGTACGGGGAGCAATATTACCAAGCCGATTACAATGATAAATGCAAAAAAAAGTCCCAAAAGTGCCATTTTTGTGATTGGTGTTGCGTAGTAAATAGAAAGAAAAAAATTGTGGGTGAAAGAGAGCGTGAAATTTATTTTCACTTTTTGCGTTGTTAAAAGTCTAATTGTAAAGCCTTTCTGTGAGAACTACTCGAAATATAAATCAATCATTAGTATTAGCTAAAGGGCAAATGAGAAACAGCTAAAGATCAAGCGTACGTTGCTTCATGTTTAAGCTTTCAATAATCGAAATCAAATGCTCTAAACTCGTATTTCCGTATGTTCAATGCCAAAAACATCTCTCAAAAGTCTCTTTGTGAAATATGGCGATATTATGTAATTGTGCTCATCTTTAGCTCAAGAACACGAAAAAACCCACCACAATTTAATGATAGATTCTCTCTTTACTTTATTTCTTTTCTCCTACTTTTCTTCCTTATCATTTTTGAGCTGCTCTAGAAATCTACTTTTGCATATATATACACACTTGAAATAACCATGGAAGACTCCTTGAGCGACAGACCCGACACGCGCGAGACATATGACAGTAAAGAAGAGATGTCACAAGATACTAATCCAGAACAACAAATTATCCCCGGGACTATGGTAGATGGGAAGAAGGTGCCATACAAAAGCTTTAAGTAAGTTAACTGTCACATACTCTTAGATATTCTTGAGTATTTCTAACGGAGTTTCAACTCATTTTAGAAAGAAGTATCTGAAGATGGAACTGGAGTTTACAAAAGTCATGGGCTTATCGGACAAACTATACAAACAAAAACTGCAAGCAACTAAACTATTTAACAGACTGAAGCGTGAAAACTCGTAAGTTTTTTTATTTATTATCGCACCCAACAACTTTACTAATGTGATTCACAGACGACTACTTGACATGATCCAATCTATTGAAGAAGAACAAAAGGTGAGACACACCCCTCTACCACCTGTGGATGACGAGTCTAGCCTACACGATCAACAAATATGGACCGATGAAGTAAAGCATCTTTCCCAGCTCTATTCCAATAGCTATGAGTACAGTAGCGACGAAGAAGCAGAACCCATCGAACGGAACCCTATGGGCCTTCTCGAATGGCTGCGTCGGAACCAACCGAGTGTATTTACGATCGACGGGAGTCCAGGCGAAGTGAAGAAGCCAGTTCCATTAATGATTGCACCGGGAAATAAGGAGCCTAAAAAGACAAAGTCCAGCCGAAAAAGGAAAGGCACTGAGGAGGGAAATGAATCAGGGAAGCGGATGAGGAAAGAAGAAAGCTAGATGTTATGAGCCGTTATAATTAGATATTTATTGATTTTTTCCCTTTAAAGCTAATCCCACTTGTGTTCTGTATTTTCACGATATGATATAACATGACACGATATGATGTGAGCTGTGGTATGATACGATGATTACAAAACCTCCTGATAATTGAACTAGAATCTCGGTTGTAATAACTTGAAATTTAAAGGTTCAGGCCTAATATTATTATACTAAGGTAGCAAAAACAAGAGTTCGTATTTAGTACTTAGCCAATTGTTTTACTAATTACAATGATTAGGGCCCCAGTACTAAAATTTAGGTCTTTGGTTATGCTATTACGGGGCCAGCAACAAAAAAACGTAGATATATATAAAAATTTCAAAGGAATTGCAGTAACCTTTGGCCATTGCCCGGGCACACGCACACCGTGCCGTAGTTGCATTTTGCCAACTATCGATAGTATTATACAGAGGTATGCAAAAGCTTTAGCCGTCGTAACTGAGTTCACAGGAGAGATCTATTGTAGACAAAAGATAGAACCATTTTTTACCAAAACTTAAACACGGGAATACCCGTATAAAGTCAAACCACTATTGTCAGAGAACCATTCCAAAGCTGGTACGCGGGGTTGTACAGAAGGATCAAAAAGTAGTCGAAAAGCATCTGCTTAAGTCCACAAAAGCAGCGCGTAAAGCTGGAAATGTAACTATAATCGGCGGTTATTATCAATAACACTGATGTCATGGAAAAATACGAAATGAATTTACTGGGAAAGAAACAGCAAGCATCAAGAGAAACAAGGTGTATGACTATCTGCCGTTATCAGAAAGACAACCGCGCTTAGCCCTGTTAATAGTATTGAATTTTATAAAGAGTAGAACAGTGAAGATAATAGCTAATATGTTAGTAAATCTTGAATATTGTAAATTGCTGTGTTGCACCCTCCTTTCTGCTACAAAGCTTGAGCCTGACTCAGAGAGCTGATCATCTTATATATTATGTTTACAAAACCTGATCACCTATTTGCGAGCATTATCAGAGCGACGGGTACATAAAAATAACATTTCCCCATTTACGAAGGAGCCTTAACTTTTACAACACGTTGGTCTAATGTCATATATCAAGCTTGTTGGAGAGAAAATATATTTGATAACTTGAATAAGAAATATTGTCTGGTGTTTAAGTGCATCAGAAACCAGAAATTGTCATCGTTATCAACAAGCGTATGCTTTAGTGTATATACTGTATGTTCCTCTCACTAAACGACAATGCTACCACTCGGGAACAAAATAGCTAGGTTTAGTGCACATGCAATTACTGCGAGTACACATAAGCCAAAACCTGTAATGACCAAAAAATGGCGGCAATCTGTCAAGTCGTCCTGAAACTTGTATAGCCGGCTGGCATATTTTCCTTACACTGATGAGTTCCATATTTATGTGACTCAAGATATGACCACAATTGACATTCGGCCTAATAAAAAGGCTTTTGATAATAGAAATAGCAATGCGTGAGAGTGAATGGTCTTTAGCAAGACTAAAAAAACATTTCACAGTGAAACTCTCACAACGAATCATAATAATTTGGGACAATACGGAGACTTTTGTGTAATCCACATAAGATTTTAGTGCCATCTTCTGCAATATAGGTTAAAAGAGAGCGATTATAACATGAGCCTTCTGGTTAGGTGAACTAGCATAAATATTTAGATGTAAAAGCACTTGCGACATACTTTCCAGTCTAATGAAGCAAAGTTTACGAACAGTTTGACATGGTCTATTCAAACATATGTCTAATAAGAAGATACGAGTCAAAAATTTGGACAACTGGGTCATATCAAACTTTTGCCATCTGTTATTTAAACGTATATTTGAAAAAAATGTTTCTTTGCTTCATGAATAACAGAGAAACTACATAGTGACAAAGTTGATTTGTCAAGAACAAACGGAACTGTCTTTTAATATTTTGGTTTCTTCCCAGAAGGTAAAGCGGAAGAACTAGTTTTTTTATGTTATAGGTTGTGCTATCATGCCTATAGAGCTAGAAGTATATCATTTACCTGAAAAAAAATATGATGCATAGCAAACGAGATAGTGTGTAAAAATAACTTATTGTGTTTTGTATTTATCAATTGTTTGTCTGTACTTTGACAGTTATATAAGTAAAGCTGTATGCTAAGGTCCAGAAATATTTAGGACATGCTTACTCTAATATCCGTGATAGAAAAAAGTGAAAAACTGTCAACTTTACTAATTTTTCTATGTCGAGCCAAAATAAATAACTTTTTGAATTGAAAAATGAACAACTTTTTGAATTGAAAAATAAATAATGACTAACATCTTAGGGCTGTTGTTTGCAATGTTTTCTGTTAACTCCGGCTAAATAATTTGATGAATTGTAGAAGACATATGAACTCCTTTAGACCAAAAGCCTTTTCAGTACCTTTCCAAATGTTCTATTTTTTGATTACTTCTTTGACACGCCCTGAATTTTTTTATTCACACTATCAAGGCTTTATTGCCAGTTTACAATCACTATTTATGTAGCTTTTTTATACGGTCGTTATACTGGAATTATATACGTGAATATTACACTTCCTAAAAAATTAAATGAGAGGATGGTTGGACTTTAGTTACAAGCTATTTTGATATGCTCAACAAAGACTTTGTCACTCAATAAAACCGACCAAAGCCTAAACATTTTCTGACGGGATCCAAATTATTGTTACAATATATGAAGAATAATAAAAATTCTATATACAACTCTCAAAACTTTTGAGATGACAATTGTTGCAATTCCCTAATATCTAAAAAAAGCTATAATACTATGTGAGTGGCTGCTCAATATCATTATACAGTAACCGCAGTAGCCAGTCGTTTTTTATCTTTGAGCTAGGCAAGATTTGATAAAAATATTTTACCCTTTCGTATTCTAAATATTGATTAAATCTTAAGGTCTCTAAGCCAGTTAGTGCCATTTAGTGTAGTAAAAACCAAACAGAATCATTAGTTATATCTACAATACCAGTGGAAACTTGAACTCTTTATAGATTCTACTTCTTGTAAAATACAGTTACAAAATTGTAGTACAAGAAGTAAACTGCTAGTAAGAAACTTGCTATTTCTGAGCCAATCAAAATGGAAAGTTTCTCTGAGCGTGTAATACGGAAAAGAGAAAAAAATTATAAAGAAATCGCAGAAGCAAAAGTGAAATCAGTCAAGTTTCTAAGTATCGGTGAAAACAACGGCGATATGCTTGGAAGTTTGTACAAAACGTATCTCAAAGTTCCTCAAAAGGAAATGTTTGGAAAGAATAGTGTAGCTTTGGGCTTGATGTATTCTAAGGGCAAAAAGAATGTTGAGGGAGTTTTGCTGCTACACATTATAGGACAAAAAAGATGTTTCGAAAATGCGTTACAGTTAATTATTTATTCAGTCACTATCAAAAATACACATCTTTACATTTTTTCTGTATAGCATGTTGTTATTCTTTACAATGAGCAGTAAATTGTTAACTTGGAAGAAAAGAAATAATACTTTTCAGTACCACTGTTTTCTTTACTTCCCTGCTTAGAAAACAACAATTTTTAAACATAGTAGTGTACTGTATACAAGAGACCGCTATTATTATATCATTGGCTCATAAAAAATCTTCTTATATTCTGTGACGGTTTAAAATTTTCACGCGTATTGATGTTGCAACAATATTCTTTCAACCAATGAACATATTTGAAAGGCTTGAGTTTTTTCATTCGTTAGATCTAAAGGCCTTACTGGCCTAAGAACACTAAGCGGGTTTTATTGACATGTGTATTGCTGTACACATATTAACTATAGCGACTTTTTTCTTGAACTTGGCGGCTATTTTATCAAAGTTGATTAAGAGCTAGTCTTAAATAAATTTACTTGCCCACAAGAATAAGTTAGGACTACTGCAAAATAGAGTCTTTTGCAAAATATGACCCCGCTTTTCGTCTATGTCAAATACTAGGTGGTAATAATAGCTTACCATTTGAAAAAAAAAAACCTGTTATATAGCAGTAAATTTATAGTAGGCTTTTCATTTTGTAAAATTTTAGGACATTGTATTCCTTGCTTTTGAAACATTGCACATCCTTCAGTTAGTTAGCATAAGTTGCATTTTTCTATAGCAGAAACGCTCTAAACTATATCTATATAAGTATAAATAGATGCCAGAAAATATATATTTTTACAATACTCTTTTAACAACCCAGACTGTAATAATGTACAGTATATTAGCATTCTGGTATCTAAATCTTTTTAGTTCATAGATGCCAATAATTCAATTGCACAAATGGGTTGTTTTGTTCTGGTTTGTTTTCAGCCCCCGATAGTTTCTTTGAATTTTAGACTTTATCTTTTTTAAAGTCGGCGTATTGTAATTTTCAATATATTTGGAAAGGCCATCAGGCAACTTTGTCTCATGAAGGTCATAAACAGTGATTGTTATCTCATGTGTTATCTCATACTGTATGTAGTCATACATATCTAAGTTAAACCCAAGTAAATACTTCAATTGAGCTAGTACCTGAGATGTTTTGTTGTTCCTTGCAACGTCTTTATGTATATATACCGGTAATTGTTGCAGTTTTGAAAGTAACATCTTAAGTTTTATCAAAATCAACAGTTGCTTCAGAAGCTCTTTTAAAGACAGCATTTGTGCTCAGAATAGTGCCGTACTGTATATCGTTGACGCAAAGAATTGACATCTATTATTACCAGCCCAGAGTATCATATAGCATTTGTAGGAAGAATTTAATACTACATACAAAGTGGTATAGCTATATGTGATAGCTAAACTACTGTGGTGTCTTCAATTTACGTTCGGTGCTTTATATATGAATGGTTCTACAACCAAATATTAATAAAGAGGTTGCTTTTAACAGTCTCATGTTGGCTATTAGCTAGGAGCTTTTTCAACTCTTTTTAAAAAAACTGGTAATGAAAATCGATAGACGGGGTTGTCTATTTGGAGCATGTACAGCGTTTTAGTCTGTGGATTAGGTATTACTCAATCGTCTGCTTCAAGTAATTACATTTCTCAGTAAGGCAGTTTCTCATTATTTCAGTTTTTACAAGTCAATTCTAAGCCATTCAGTAAGTCTCACAGCCCAGCAGCCTGTTCACTGTCACTGATAACGGCTTGGTATTTCACTGTATGATTCTTTGAATCAATTTACCCCTGGAATTCCCCACGAAACCATAAATGTATTGTATGTATATATCGCTATATGTATAGTTTTCTAGTTCTGTCAAAAGTATTTTGTATTAAGACAGCATTTAACAAGCCGATAAGCGAACTGTTAACCAAATGTTGAGCTGTTCTATTATTAGCGCCATAAATATTTCGTATCCTATTCAACCGTTCAAAAGGGAGCTCTGTCTAAAGTCGACAACTTGACACACTTTCACTAACTCCGTCTCGAGTTTTTTGCTTATTTCAGTTTTCATATTGGGAGCGAGGCAATTTGGGAATCGCCCCTTTCATGAATTTTTGGATTTCAAGTACAATTAACTATTGAAAAGTTGTAGATAAAGCTAGTAACTTATACAACTTATATCAAACAATGATTCTATCTTTACACAAAGTTAAAACGAATATCTTTCAGTGCCATAAACTGTCTCATAATACAAAATTTAAGCTGGACCAAAAAAATGTGTACCTCACCATCAATATGGCTTTTTGCCAAGTTTAAAACATTCAGGAACACGTATATTTATTCGTCCTGCAGCAGCGCTGGAAAAACCTAATAAAAGGAGGATATCAATACTAAGAGATTTCTATACCAATCAGTATATTTATGGGTATATACGACAAAGCAGCATGGAAGTTTTTTTCATTAACCATCCTGTTTGTGTAATTAAGAGCTCGTTACCGGTTTTATCTCCAAGTCTGTGATGATATTATATATCGATATATAAAACTGTGATAGTGTAGTTACAGTATTTACTGTACAGCACAAAATTCGAATAAGGTGCAGTACAGTACGTTTCTTCGATGCTGTCAAAATAAACACCAGAAAAGAGCTGGTGTTCCAGTTTTAAAATTTAAAATAAGAATTGATCAACTTAGCAGTGGTTTGAGTATCCTATTCACGCTTTGGAAAGTCAGAAGAAACGGAGAGCATGGACTTTGTCTTGTAGCCTTGTACTGTACAAGAGAAACGTGAAACAGTATTACTATTCTAAATGCTGAACTTTTGTAGTAAAGACGTCGTGGATATTATTTGAAAACCTCAGGTTTTGAACTATTGAGATACCTTTGATTTTGTGAAGTATTGTACGTAACTTGTGAAGTTTTCATTATGCTAGTGAATCCTTTACATACTGTACGTATGTACCTACTTATCAACAGCTTTACCTTGCCATGACTAGGTGGTACCCAGATAATTTACCTTTACCCAGGTATTGAAGGCATCATTAAAACAATGGCAGAAACGATCTGATGTTTTTACTAATACTGTGAGAGTGCTACTAAAAGAGTGTACAGACACCTAGACATACTAAATCCCGGATTATATTACACCAATACTTTAATTACTAGTATAACCAATAGATGTCGTCTACTTGCTCAAATTGACCATTTTTCTCTTTTGTTAGTGCAAAATATACTCCATTATGAAGGCTTTTATATAGGCCTATAACGATTTCGTGAAGTTTCATGTTGATCTCATGCCAATTCACAAATCCCATTGTCAAGTCTTTGTATAAGGTCTCCTCCGTTACGAATCAGGTTTCTTTATGGTGGGGCCACTCACTTTTTGCCCAATATGTTGGTCATTGTCAAACTGTCAACACGATACCACAAGCTCAATCACGGATTTTCTCAAATCTTCCTCATCTGTATACTTGCGTGTATATACATCATTTATTCATTCTTTGTTTGTTTACATACAGATCGACATCATTCCAATAGAGTAGCTCCCCACATGACGTTTACAATAATTTGGGGGTAGTTCAAAGCTCGTCTCACGTTGCCTGAGGATAGGCAAGACGACAACTCGACAACTCGTGGGGATTGCAATTCTGGAAAGTAAAACGGCTGGAGATCCCGAAGGTTGCGTGTCCCGAACGCTTTTTTTGGAACAAAAGTCGCGGCAAGCTTTGCTGTACGGCGGGTTTTACAAAAACTAGTTTCTAGGGCCGGAAATTTGGTTTTGTATTTGTGTGTGGGCGCGTAATGTGTTGAAGCCTGAGAAACCACCATAACCATGGATATATTGATACAATAGGGTGCTACGCGTATACTATAGACATAAAAAATTTACTGGTCTACACATTCAGTCACTCCAAGTTGAATTCCATTCCTCTCCATCTAAAATTTTGAATGATTTTGGCATAAGCTCAGCATTTGGAACCTTCACTCTACTCACATTTGTATACATGCTCTCGATTGTCAATATACCTAAACGGTGACAGGAAAGAGCTGATCAAAACCCGACCAAACAGAAAAAGGTCTACTATAACTACTGGAGCGGTATTCTACCATTTTCAACGCTGAACAGTGTCCTTCAGTGGAGCTTGATTACAACTAAATTTTGACAATACGTTATCTATAATTGGGTAACCTGTGTGCTTAGATGTCCCGACAAAGAGCTATGTGTTTAGTTTTCTGAATAGGTGTTATTAACAGTTACTTCTCTCTCGTGCAAACTCAAACCATTCGGTTCATTATTGTCTGTTATCATTTGTATTGAACTCTATTTAGACTTGTAGCTAACTTACGACTCAAATTATTTAGAGTAGCTTTTTTAAGGATTTTTGAGTTCGATCGGTTGACTGTTATTCGCCTTATGCACCTAACTTCGTTGCCAAAAATTGTTAACTTTTCGTACTTGCGTGAAAAGCGTAAGATTGATTAAGCTCCTTGTGAAATTTTCAGCTTTTGCGTCCAAAATCCTCACAAAAATCTATTACCGGCTAAAATGTTCCTTTGGTTCTTACTCCTTTGTTTGATTTAGAAAATCGTTGTCGTAACAAGTTAGAAAAACACTCAGGTCTTCTCTTTCTGGAAGGGAGCAGCTAATTACACATGGAACTATAATGATGTTTTAATATCTCATTACCTATATGAATGAAAATAACTTAGCTGGCATATTTGCTATCTTGATAGAGAAAATAATAATTATGCGTTAAGGATTTAGAAGTATTCTTGTTTTGTTGAGAGAGATGATTGATTAGGCCTGATAATGACAGTTAAGCGATATAGCTGACGTCTTTCTGGAGCAGTTAAAATTGATCTTCAAAAAATTCATAGAAATACACTAGGGAGAAGAATAGGAATAAGAAGGCTCCAGCAAGTGTAATGTTTTTTAATGTGATCTTTGTGGCCAATAGTTTACCACCAATAACAGCACTTATAGTGCAAAGCAAGTGTCCAATAATTGATCCCACAATAACAAACCAATAATCAGATCCGGCAGCCATGGCAATGGTAGCAATCTGTGATCTATCGCCCCATTCGGCAAAAAATGTCATCGCAAATATTTGAACCCACACTGGAGAGAGAACGAGTCCCGCAAGATTTCCCAATCCATCAGTGATCTGACCTAGCGCGCCCTTGATCGATGACCAGGTTCCATTATTTGATCTTTTTGGTCTTGGTCGATACAATGAAGCATCGCCAGTGATATTATCCAACCCATCTTGCGAGATTCGAGGATCACTTCCGGATCTTTTCATCATTTGTGCCTTTTCCCCAATTCCCATTTCTAAATCTTCGCCTAGAGCCATGCTTTCCGCAGCATTTATTTCGGCCTCAACCTCTTCCAGTTCCTCGTCTGCATGCTGATTCTTATCCATCTGATATCCTTCCTTCAATAAATTAAACCCGAAAATTAGAAATAGAGCACCTGCAATAAATGATGAAGCTCTCTTAGACAAAAATGTTGGAAGAGCATGTCCAATGAAACCTGAAATAATCGTCATCAAAGCAAGGGCGGCAAAAGAAGAAGACAAAACTGTGATTCTGTTATGTCTCATAGCCATAATAGCAGCAATCAGAAAAGTTTTGTCTCCAATTTCTGACATGACAGTCGTACTAAACGAAACCGCTAAAGCATGGAAAACATCCTTTTCAAATACTGGGGCCAGCTTTTCAACAGCTTTGTTAGGTTCGGATTTTTTGTCGTCTTTCTTTTTTGATTCTAATGGGTCTTTGATATCTGAATCATCCAGCTCGTCAAGACGTTCTCCAGCCACGTTTACATCATCTACCGGATCAGGGGTACCAACGCGTTCTGATTTTTGTGTTTTTCCCTCAGAATTGACACCCATATTGTTGGGATCGTAATCATTGACAACGACAGGCGCATCTTCTTTGGTAGCCACAGGCTTTTTTGTTTTCTTCTTTTCTTCTAAAGGCTCTGTATCAGGAATATCTTTTTTCTGGTCACTTAGCTTCGGCTCAGGCTTCTTAAAGGTATTGCTCTTGTCAAAGTCTTCTGCGTAAGTATTGTCTTTGGGAGCGAACTTGGGAGCTTTGTCGACCTGGTTGATAGCCACAGCTTCCTTTGAATCAGAAGGAATAACTTCGGTTCCCTTGCTGACATCCAGATCTACGGTGGCAGCGGCGAGAGCCAGTGAGGTCAGCGTCAACACCAAAGGACTAAAACGCATCAGTGAATGAGTATGACAGAAAATGGTCGAATAACGAAAGTTACGTGAAAATGGAGAAAGAAATAAAGATGCTAAGGAAAAGAACAAGTGTACACCTAGGTTATGTAGCAGATCGAAAAAACTCAGCATAGTCCGACACAACGTAGCACTCAGTATTTCGTGGTCCTTACGAATATTGTAGCATTAAAGTTTGCTGTGAGTAGGTATGTTTCCCACAAAAGTACCGTGTGGGTACCATCTGAGTACGTTTCTATTTTAGCTACTGTACCTAGTCATTTACAAGACCAGATAGGAACATGGGCTTTAAACTTGTAATGTAAGTACCAAGTCATATATGCTCTAGACAAGTTGAATTTTTCATCGTCAGTCAGTCTGAAAACACAGTGAAAGAGGACTTTGTTGAAGTTTATTCTATAATATTACAGTATTGAACGATTGGATGATCTATAGGCTAAAAGAATAGACTGGGCTTTAATTCCCCATCTCGAATAAATATCTATATACTGATTGTATCAGAAACCTTTCACGAAACTCTAGCAGAATGAAAAACTTTTAGCTCGCTAACAAAGTACGTACGTACACAGCAGATCCTTTGCGAACTAAAAACGCACATTTTGTTTGCTTTAATAAATGGGAATAATGATATAGAATTCTTTTCTAGGCATCTGCGGTGCTATACATGCTGTATATCCATGTAGCATACTTTGCACGTTTCAATAAAGAAAATTGACATCACTGCTCTATAGCTCCTGGGTATGTTTCGGTAAACAACAATTTGATATGTCTCTAGTTAAGTAAATTTGATATAATCTTATATACTTGTGATCTATACATACCCGTATTGCATTTCGTAGAAGAGTGTGCGAACAAATTCAGTAAAAGAGAAGTTAAGACAGTAGTCTAACAAAGTTATTAGTGTGTGGGTTTATAGCTATTAATCTTTTAGAGACTAGAGATTGAAAATAGACGTAGAAAATTCTAAAATCACCAGAGTGGCTGAACCAAATGTTACTGGTATTGGTGTAAAACCTTCAAGAGATATTTAGCATTGCAAATGTCAAAGGGCAGTAATGACTATTTGTGAATGGAACGAATTATTTAGCAAACACAAAACATCTTCATATATATAATATATTTGTTATATGGTAGTATTATGAGAAGTTACAGCAGATTACACCATACTGGTAGATCTATATTGAAAAAATCAGACTCCAGACAATGATATCTCTACTTTTTTTATTTTTTATTGTTGGATCATTAACAAACTATTTTAATTCAAAAGTATGCACACGGGAGGAAATATAGTGTTAGAAGGTGAAAATGATATATATCCGCACAGTAAATGAAACCTTTCACGACTCACGAGATAATCTTAAAGTAATACGATACAAGATAGTCAGCAGCTGTGTTTTGTCAATATTTTAATGGTTTATGAGATAAATTAATGCTTATATGCTAAAGTCCTTAGAAAGATTGATACCGTAATTAAGTTGAGGCAAACACAGATCAAAAACCTGAAAGTTGCGATTTTTTGACGCTCCTACAAAAGAGTATAGGTTTGGAACATTGAAGATCATACAACGTATTCATCTATGGAAACTGATATCATATAAATATTATACGCATTTCTACATTTTTATATTATAAATATTGTAAGCAGATCGAGTGCAATATATGCTACTTTTAGCAATAGTTCGTGAGGTGAAATGAACATCCTGGACAAATAAGTAATTGTATAGAGGCATCTTTTCCATTTTCTAAAACTTTTAAGAAAATATCATGACCCAATTTATCTATCTCTACTGATTCTCTATCTTGATAGAAGCCCTTATTCCGTTATTTCACAACTATTTATTATAGAATACTACAATGGTGCATAAGTTACACTTTAATAAACCTTCATTAGTTATGCGCACTATATAATGCTCCATATTTTAATTTACTAATTTTATATTACCGCCTTCCAGTAAAGTTAGCCATTTATATAAGGAATTGTGCACTCGTCACAAAATCAGAAGAATCTGCGCTCAAAACTAGATTATTTATTATAGATATAAAATGGTGAATCCAGTTCAATTTCTCCTATTAGCAGTTTATGTAAATGGCGTTTTTGCAAAGTACAATGGATATTCACCAGTTACTATTGAATGTCCAAAAGAGCCTTTAGTTAGGTCAGCAAATTCACTTTCCCCCGAAGAGATAGACTATACTAGCAAAAAATGGGAATCCAGTCAGAAGGCGTTAAAACAGTTTTTGATTAAGGCGAATTTGAAAGATATCAAAATAGAAGATGTGCTGTGGAAAGATAGTGACGCTTCTTACAACAATGTCAGTATAGGTATAGCGGTACCTGGTGGAGGTTTCAAAGCTCTGATGCTAAGTGGAGGTGCATTGCAAGCTTTAGATTCAAGAGAGACGACAAAACAAAGTCAGCTTCGTGGCCTACTGCAAGCTGCCACCCATATCTCTGCTGTTTCCGGAGGTTCCTGGCTGGTCGGTTCAATGTATCTTAACGACTTCCCTACTATAGCTAAACTTAGGGATTCTCAAAACATCTGGAATTTTGAGCGGGATTTGGTTGTTCCTGAGAATGGACCTTTCTCGTCTTTCCGAGACTACGGCGCTTTTGCCATAGACGTCCTTGGAAAGGCAGGAAATAATTACCCTATTTCGATTACCGATATATATGGAAGACTGTTATCTTACAAGCTTTTACAAGATTCTGATCATGGAACTGGTGTCCAATGGAGCGACATTGCTAGCAAAGACTTTTATAATGCACACGCAGCTCCCTTCCCTATTATTGTTGCACAAGGTCGTGATTCAGACACTAAAGATATCCAAATGAATGCAACCCTTTACGAGATTACACCATCTGAAATTGGATCATATGATCCGTCTCTCCACGCATTCACAAAATTGAAATATTTAGGTAGCGAGATTGATAATGGTAAAGCAGTTAGGGACTGCAAGACCGGATACGATAATGCTGGATTCATTCTCGGCACATCGTCAAACATTTTTAACTCTGTAATCAGAAAATCAGCTAGAAGTGATAACCAACTTCGTTTGGCATTGGGGTCCTTAGCATCTATGCTCTTTGACAGTAATGATTTAGACATTGCAGTGATTCAGCCTAACCCTTTCAAGAATTTCAGCGATTCGTCTTTTGCCACAAGCACACGCTCCGTTACTGACTCTGACGCGATAGGTTTAGCAGATGGAGCTAGCGACATGGAATATGTCCCCTACTGGCCCTTATTGAAGAAAGAAAGAAACATAGATTTTATTATATCTTTTGATACGTCAGGAAATACGAAGTATAACTGGCCGTCTGGAAAGTCGCTAGTCACAACATATGCTCGCACACAGGGTCCCGAAAATAGCCCCGAAAAAACTCACCAAAAATCAACAGTGTTTCCCAAAGTTCCTGATGAGAACAGCTTCATAAACCTTGGGCTAACAACGCGACCAACAATGTTCGGCTGTTATGCGACCGATTATGCAGATAAAGCCACCTTAGACTCTGGAGATTTTAGCAAGGTTCCGCCTATCATTTTATATCTTGCAAACCAGCCTGTTTCACATGCTACCAACCATTCAGTATTCACAACACAATTCAGTTCCAAAGAAGTGTACAATTTGTTTGAAAATGGATTTGACTTGATGAACCAGGCTGCTGACGAAAATTGGAATCAATGTGTTGCATGTGCAATCATTCAACGTGAAAGGGAACGTCAAGGTGATTACGTCCCTACCGAGCAATGCAAACAGTGTTTCGACAAATACTGCTGGGATGGCAAGACTGACAGCAGAGATCCTGAAATTGTAAACGCTCATTTTCAACCTAGTGTCAAGCTATATGAAGCTGATGATGGAGACCCCAAGCTTACAAATCAGATTATGAAAAGTGATAATTCACCCGATTTAGAACAAACAACTGAAGATCAAAAAAATGATCAATCGCAAGACCATGGAGAAAATCCGAACGACATGCGATCTAAATATCAGACAGGAGGTGACGGACAAAATCAGATCAAAAACGCCGGAGAAGTTGGAGGTGCAAACATTTTAAGAATGGAGTATGTTTGGAATTACTAAGATCATTCACCCAGTTCTTTATTTTATATTCATAGACTATAGAAACAAACATATATACAGTAAGCTTTTGCAAATTGCTCAAATCTTTAGAACCCGCTATTTTGTAGAAACTGTTTACAAGTTAAATGGTTATACAAACCTATAGAGGAATTTGTTAGTAACTGTCAGGTTTGGGACATAAGCCTCAACCCAAGAAGCTTCAGCCTTAGTCCACACAACCTAACCTGAGGTCCTAACCCAGACAAGAGGTTTCTAAGAAGGCAAAGCAGGCAATAACTTCTCTCCTCCTCAACATGGAGAAAAGGCCAGAGCACAGAGACCTACAAAGCTGGCTTTAAGATATAACGAGATTCAACTAAATTGCCTTTATTACATAGACAATACATTCTAGATATTGGAGGAGAGTACTCATCTACCAACAAGCTACAGTCGCACCTTGTAAGTAATAGCCCTCAAGTGTTAAGAGCAAAGTTAGGCAGCAGAAGATGACAGTAACTCTATTCAGAATCAGTTGCTTAGTTGCCCTTTTCATAAAAACAAACTTTTTCAAATTTCCTGTTCCTGGTCCGAAGATACCGTAAAATTGTTTCAATGCGTTCATGATGAGAAGCGTATGGGAACTCCACCATTTATGCTTTGTGAGATGAAAAATGATCTAAGTTTTTGAACAGCTTCAGTAAAGCAAAAGTAAGAGCCAATCAAACTAGTGGTAGCCATAGAACAGTGTACACGACAAAAAATTGGTTGTCATAGTAGTTATATGATGGATTCACGCCCCAAATGGACATATATAAATTATCATACTCAAGCTCAAAACTTTTTCAATAAGAAGAAATCTAGCATATTTGTGAGTTTTTTCTAAATTCTAAGCAATTCAGCTGACCAGTTTTGTAAGTCACTGTATATTCACGTATATAAAAACTATTAATTTCTTGTAATTATAACTATATGAGTGCAATACAAAAACCAAACCGAGCAGCAGTTCACGATTGAATTATTAGATCTTTTAATGTATATTAAAGTATATGCGTTACATTTAGAGATCAATATATATACTATGTACGAGTGCATAGAATCTTATATGAATACGGCTATGAATACTATTCAAGTTATTTATATTATTATATCATGTTTTTATTGTTGCAACACAACCTCCCTTCGCTTGAAAACCACCTACCGTCCGTTGAATAATCTCAGGATCGATTTTACTAATTGACTTCTATGCCAGCTGATTATGAGACACGAGCTTTAAAAGGACATCTAATCCACCAATTGAGTAGCAATTTATATACATCCACTCGTATATGCATTCCTTTTCCTTATCTTCTCCCCAAATATATAAAATACAAAAGGAATTGGCAACATAGCAAGTGCTATTCCAGAAAGTATAAATCCCCCAGAACGAACACCTAAATTTTCAAAGATTTGATATCCAAACAACGGAAAAACTCCAGCAAATACCGATCGTGACATTGTGTTGGCGGCAACAACACTTGCAGAATATAACGGAAACGAGTCAACTAGGTAATTCAGGCACCCTTGATGAATAATAAAGAACCCGCATCCGTATAACGTCAGGCCTGTCAAGCTTGCTAGATATGAGTACGATGAATTTTGTGTCATGCAGAAAACTAATATTCCAATAGGCATGAGACATGAAAAGAAAAGCATCAAAAATAATCGTTGTTCAGGGAGAACAGTCCCTCCCTTCAGAATAAGAAGACGGCGATAACGAAAATTTCCCATTAATGTAAGAACCCCTCCGAGAAACGATCCGACAAAAATTGCTAGACAAGAAAGACTACTTATTGGATCTCTCCAACCTCTGACCTCTTTGAAAGTTGTAGAAACACATGTCATCAACAAATAAAAAACACCAAAAACAAAACTCGAAAATATTATCATGAAGAAAGCAATTGGTACACAGAACATTCTAAATGGCCGTAGTAAATGCGAAGTTAGAAAGGTGTGCAGACTAATTTCAAGGTCATTTTTCTCATGGTATAATCTGTTGGTTGTCTGAATTCTCAAATTTTTGGCTTTCCTATGCTCCAAAACCGGTATACAAGTCTCTTTGACAATCAATAGGTCCAAAGTCAAAACTATTAGTCCAAACAAAACACAACCCCAACATCCGTAGTGCCAATTACCACACTTGTTAATCACTGATCCCGTTATGCTTCCTATATTGGGGCCCAATACTGTAAGAAGAGTGTAGAGCACCATTGCATTTCCGCGGACTTTGGGATCCCATATATCTGCCATAGCACCACCAGATGATATTACTGGCGCAGAGCCAAACAACCCTGCAAAGAATCTAGTAAAAGTTAGAGTATATGGATTAGAGCTTATCGCCGTTGCTGCTGTACAAATAAGAGAAAAAAAGAATGGTGTCAGGGTTCCTATTTTTCGGCCATACACTTCAGAAAATGGACCAAAGAAAATGGGACCAAATGCAACTCCAATCAAAAACATCGTTGTTGGTAAGACCGACATAGTATGCGATATTGCATATTCCGATTCAAATTGAGGTACAAGTGGAAGTAAAATTGAGCTGTTCACCTGCGTGCAAAATGCAGTCAAACCGTAACAAACTGTTATTGACAATTTGTAAGGTAAGGACCATGTTCGTGGATGACAGCCGTCTGATTGACAAATTTCAACAATAAATAGTTCTGACTCAGTTGAATCTAGTAGTTTCTGAATTTGTGATTCTAGCTCGTTGCAGTTAGCCTTCTCAACGTTCTCTGCAGAAAGAGTTGGGGTTAATCCAGAAGACACAGTCGAATCCATATTTAACAGTTCATCATAGTAAATTGATATTGAGTATAACAAAATAGTTTCTGGCAAACTGCGAGCGACTGGGTGTTTATATATAAAATATATATCATAAGCTAGACGGTCGGTAGGTTTAATCAATTAATGCTTTAAACATCCATTACAGGTACCAATGTCACGCACTATCTATTTCCTGGAAATATCAATTATTAAGTCCATTACATGCCGTAACTGTAAACATACTTCCATATCCAGTATTTTTTATATTTTTAACCCCCGCTACAAATCTACCATTTTATGCAGCTTGGCTCGTTACTGGTCATGAAAATATAGATTGAGTTCTGACTCTATTGGTATTCAACAAGAATTAATATAGTCAAATGCTTTTCGATGAACATTCAAAATCAGTTAAACTTTATGGAAAATGTAAATGACGATAAGCTTGAAGCTTAAGATTATAAGATGCTATAAGCCAGTCACTATCACATATGTGCCATGTTCAGTTTTGAGTGAATATATTGAAATGACGGACTTACAAGAGTAATATTTTCCTCCAGCATAATCGAAGAAATGCCAAGACCAAGATTTCACAAAAAAACATCGATTTCTTGACAATAAAAAGCTAAGATCGTTGAATAATCAAAATTACCAGACGCACACAAGATTACAGTTGTTAGGGAGCTCATTTCAAATGCAACAACTATGATCCTCATTTTAATAAGGGTAGGATCGTAAAAATAGCTGATAACAGCTTAAATATAATTCCTTATGTGTCCTAGTACTTTCCAGTTATGAGAAAGTCCAGAGAGAGCATGAAACTGAGTAGTAATGCTATTCCAGTTATGAATTCACTATTTGTCATAATTATACTCCAAGTATAAGCCGCTCAGAAACTGATGCTGTATAAGGTTCTTAAATTTTACCGATGCAAGAATTTTGTTTCTGAATGAGTATCGGATATAATTCACATAGAGCAAAAAGCGACATTACTATGAGTTACGTTTGGTTTTCAGCATGCTGATATCATATATAAAGTCTGTAAAATCTAATCTCTTGTTATTATTCTTCAATTTTTCGGAAAAGCAACATTTATACAGCTCTATTATATTCTATATTCATAGCTAGTGGAAACTAAACCAGTATTAGCCAACAGAAATTTAGTGGAAACTAAATAATTTAGTAGAAAATATGTCTTTCGTGATGTACTGTACGATGGCTTCATATACATATACCGGTATACTGCATTCGAATTGACAATTATTTACTTCTCCGGACGATATACAGTATGATGTTTTGCTTAGTGCTAAACGCTAATATACAATAATAGAAAAAATGTCACATAAAAACCTTTTCTCTTAGCTTCGTATGTGCAAAAAAAGTTAGTTTATCAATGGTTCCTTTTGGCACATTAAACACTTGCGTTTAGCTAAGAGATCTACTGGGTAAACATTAAACGAGACTAGCACAAATGTGGTGACGCTAGCCTAACGAGAAAGTTGCTATAAGCATCCATAAATGTCTTGTTGTGAAAAGATTATAATATTATACTTGATGATACATATTTTGGTCAAAAGAATATGAAACCTTTTGTTCTATGCTCAAGATTTTACTGCTCTTTGCCCTCAAATTAATATAAAAGAGCCCTAACAATGTTTACGATACATATGTTTTGTCAGTCTGTCACAATGTTGTTAGTCAGAATAGACTAGTAATTTTATTCACCGATTAGTATCTTAGGCTCTACCAAAAGGGCTTTAGCTTTGCAAAATCTTTTCCGGAAATCATCAACGCTCTTACAATTTGATACGTTCTTGTGTTCTATTTGGCTTAGCGTTTGAAATCCTGTCTATACTTGTAACTTTGAAAAAAATGCCAGTTTGAATAAAAGCTTAAAGGTGCAACACTTTTTTGAAACTTGGCTATTTAGTCAAAACGCTTTGGAAAGTGTGTACTTTCGACGAGTATCATTTTTATTAAATACAAATATACTGTAGAGACCGCTTTCCGAGATACTTGTTAAGTACTATTACAGATTTCCCCCTTCCACCTCAGTTTTGTGTGCATCGAAAGATTTCAGTTTTCTTGATAGTACTGCTAACCATAACGCCATTTGAAAATTTTTTTGAGATTAAAACTACTGACCTTTGACTCACGTTATCCTATTATAAGAAAAAGCTTTTATTTTCTGTAGATGAACTATTCCAAATAAATTCTATGCTATGCGCTGACAAGTTTAAAACAAGTACTAAGCCGGAAGTTTAGGATAGCTTGAGCTTAGATCAATGTCACTTAGCACGTTTGGCCATATAGTATAGCTTCTGGTACAGTTAATTGCTTGATTTATATGCTTGTACGTGGCAAGAGTTTATGGTGCTTATATCATTACTTGTGCTATTGGCTATATTGAAATTCAAATGTTTTTCTATTATAGATGTTATAGTCTTTACCACACAGAGTTTTTATTTAAAATTTGAAGTTTTACAGTTCTATTTTTGTCATAGCTACTTATACACTCTGATGTAGTTTCTGTACATGTAGATTTACTTGCTCGCTGGGTAATTATTTTTGAAAACAGCACACTTATTAGTATTTTTTGAGGAAACTTGGCTTTTAAATGATGCATTTACAGTTTTTTCTTTTTAATAAACCAGTAAAAACCTTGTAGAAATATAAATGGTTCAAGTATAAGATGCTTGATACATGAGATTTTGAATTAAAAATAGCGTTGATCTATTCTAGAGGGTCATCGGCTTTTTCTATGTGTCAACATTTCCAAAAGCTTAGGACAAAAAAGTTTATAAAGACCCTTCTAATGAGTATAAGTGCTATAGTTGCTGTTGCTGCTATTTAATAATATCCCAACCCAACCAAGTTTTTCTGTACCTGCAGGTCCCTTTTAAAAATTCTGTCATAAACCTTTATAGCGACTAAGCCGTTGATAAAACTTGGTACCGAAAACTTTTGAAAAAAGTAGCCATGGAGAATCTTAAAGCATTATATTTTACTCTTGCTAACAATTTTCTTGGTAAACGCATCACACAAATCTCAAGTTTAGAATAAATATGGGTCCTAATTGGGAAGAGAAGAACTATACTACCAATTTTTAATGAACTGCTGTTGTTGTTGCGCGTAGCCGCACTGTAATGCGCTACAGGAATGCTGAAGTTTTGGAGACTGTACTATTACAAAGAATGACACAAGCTGATTCAATAAGGTCAGCTACGGGCATTTTTCAGTTTTTTGAATGAACACATCGTCACTTTGCCACCCTCAAATGGGGTAATGGAAAACTTTTATATAAATTTGCAAAACGATTTGTGCAAAGTAGTTAGGGGTATAAGGTTCTGACCCTTATTTGTTCAGCTTGCACTCCTAGCTTTTATGGACTCTTGAATTATGGAACTTTTTTCTTGTGAACCAATAGCTCTTCATATTATCCCACCCTCACGACATCACACATTTGTACTGTACTGTACATGTAGCTCATGAACATCTAAAAAACATAATATAATTGCATTATGACAAACTTCACTGGGCCAACGCAATTCCAAAATATCTTCATCAGAATACTGTCCGTGCAACAAGGTGTATTGTTGCTCTTTTAACATTGCAAACACTATCGTTTTTAAAAGTCAGTGTAATTTTATAATACGACTGAATATTACCTCATCTTTACAGTACGCACATACCAGTATATGAAACAAATTTTTAGTATGAGACTGACATTAACCTTTCAGCTTTTATGCCATTTGTAGCTATATAAAGACTGTGTACTTCAATCGTTGTGCTTTATCCGTACAAGTTATACCGGTATATGCCGCTATCGACGTGTGAATGGTTAAAGTTGGCCAGGCACACACATTAAAGCTAAGCATCACTTGGACCTTGAAAAAAATGTTGGCACAAACCTAAAAAATATAAAAATCTATCGCATTGAAACAAATTCTAATAAAAAGGACTCATAGGTATATATGAATTTTATATCATTATTGATTAGTATTATATATATTATTACTTGACATTGTGGTACGAATCATTACTTATCATCAATATTTGTTCTTTATTCAAATTTCACTTCAATTATCTTGTAAACAAGGTCAACTCTGGTTGCTAAAATCTAAAACAGGATCAGGGGAAAGGGGAAAAACAAAACGTAAAAGGTTTTGAATGGCTTTGAAAGTTTTTGGTATGCTATCTTTTTAAACCGAATTTTTCCCTTTAACCTCGTAAGGGAAGAACATAGAAATGACAGCTAAAGCTGCAAACATGGCAGCCATAACCCACACTGGAATGGAAGTTGAAGTATCAGCATAGTAGGCAACAACAGGTGCAATGGCACCCATAGCTCGGTTGAAGGCAACTGAAACACCGTTTCCAGTAGCTCTGTGAGCAGAAGGCATCACTTCAGGAGTGTATGCAAAAAGAGTTCCCAAGTAGATGTTAAGACAGAAAGAGATCATACAGGAGAAAGCAAGGTTTTGAGCAGCAGTACGAACAGAGGTGTAGGCAAACATAAAAGTCATTGTAAGCAAAGCTCCAATGACCATGGTCCCACGACGTCCAATGTATTTCATTTCGACCATTCCTCCTGCAACCATAGGACCTGCAATGGAAACGGCAGTTGCAATAAAATTGTTCTTGTAGGTTGTGTTCAAACTGTCATCACCAAACTCCGCACCTCTTGAAGCAAGGTATTGGGGAAGAAAGGTGTTATAAAGAGGATAAGCTAAACCAGCAAGCATCCATGAGAGGAAGTTGAGTGCAGTTGAAATACCAAGTTTTTTAGTTGCAAAGAGACCGCGCATGTGAAATCCAATTGAGTAAGAACTGTTACGGAGATTGAGTTTCTCCTTCAAACTCTTTTTGCTGTTATCATTCTGAATTACACCCACACTTTGAAGCATTTCCACAGTGAGAGGGTTAACACGACCTGAAGAAGCAGCAATCATATCGAGAGTTCTGATAACATTTTCGTCGTTTCCGTTGGAAATATCGTATTTAGGCGATTCTACCATCTTAACGACAAAAACTCTTGCACAAGCACAGAGTAAAACGAAACCACCACAAGTGATGTATGAGTATCTCCAACCCATGTTACTACTTCTTGGGCAAAAGTCTTTGCTTTCACAGGAAAAGTTGGCGATCAAAGGCCAGGCAATAAGAGAACAAATAGTTTGTCCAATACCCCACCACAAAGCCATGAACGTAAGCATCCATTTTTGTTTTGTAGGGCAGAACTCTAAAAATGTGACTGAATCAAGGACAAGATTACCACCGGCGGTAAAATAGAAACAAGCAGATAGGGAACATACTGCAATATAGTTCAGACCACCCGCTACAGAAATTGAAAAGATGGCGGTCAGGAACAGCGTCAAGTTGAAGGCAATTTTTCTTCCAATAATATCAGCAGTTATACCCCAGAAAATAGCACCAAAAAATAACCCAACATAATCTGCTGAGATCAAAGCTGGGTACCCTATATCGAATTCTTTTGCAAGCTGCGTTCCAACCAAACCGTGCAATAATGTGACAAGAGAGTCGACAGCGTAACCCATACCGTTAAGACAGAACATTTTAAAATGATATTTAGTAAAACCAATTTTGTTCATTGCCTCGTTGACAAGATGTAACTTTTTGGCTAGGATTTGGTCGTTGATCGAATATAACTCATTTTTGAGGGACCCTGAAGATGTGTCAAAAGCTTCGTCGACTACTAAATAGCTAACATCTTTTTCGTTGTCATAGAAATCCTTGTCGACGTTGTTATTATTAGGAGAAGCATCAGACATGATGGAAAGCTGTCTATAGACGATTTAAGAATATGGATATAGGATGTAAGGTGAAGATGAAGATGAAAGTTGAAGAATTATTGAGTATGAATAACTGGAAAAGCGTATTGTATTGAGTTTGAAAAATAAGAACATATCGGTAAGTGTCGAGGAATTGAGGCCAGTTTTGTATGAAATCCAGACAGATATATAACTGAAGTCTATAGAAGGGTGTAGCCATTGAGCTAGTTACGACCATGGGAAGACGATAATAAGGTAGAATTAAGAAGAAAAAGCAAATGCGCCTAAATACCAAAGACCTTGTTTCTGGTGATCTTTTGTGAACATAACTTCATCTTCATGACTATGGTGAAAGATGGATGGGCATAGTTTGAGCGCCAAATGAAGTATTCATCCTTCATGTCGAGTGATAATAATGATAGTATGTGTTCATAGTTGATTGTTCACTGAGCTTATATTCCATAGTTCGATGCTCCATTGCAAACCTAAACGCTAGCTGCATGAACAGGTGCTTTAGCCTATTTTTTCTCGTTTTGTTTTTGTGTTTTTCCAGTCCACGTTTCGTAATTGCAGTGGGCTATTCGAGGCTCTCCAAACAGGCACCGACAATATTCAAAAATTGAAACTTCCCGCCTTTTCTGCTACAGTCCAATCAGAGCGCACTTTGCAAGCGTGATCCAATAGAACGTGGTAAAATCTAGAGCAGGTAGAGCTATAAGGACATAACGAAACCAAATCTTCACATGAAAGCATATAAAATACAACAACTATATACAAATCTTCTTACGCAAGTAATGACTTAACTATAGATCCACAAGGTGTTAAGCTATATACATGGTGCTATAGATTCTGATTGTCCCAACAAAATTGACCCTATTAGCGCTATATTATCCAGAAAAGTGGATGATGTTGAGAATGTCAGGCTGGTTGGCCACGATGAATGGTCTCTATCTCACGGGAACAAATGGTGTGTCTTTATTGTGTACAGTACAAGATAAATAGTGAATAACAGTGTATTTTGAACATACAATTCAATTTCGCAGACTCGAGCATTGGCGTAGAGTAAGATAGTAAAAATTTGTTAAATAGAAACTACGCTATCTATATTGATGGCACAATCGATACCATGTGTCTGTTGTTATCTTGCCAATATTGATTGCCAATACAAAACGTCAATGTGATTTTATTTCTTAAAATTTCCCACGAAGCAAATTCCAGCTTGAATTCAAACGCAAATATCAATACAGCCTCTGAACTCAATGCAGATGCCAAACAAATCTATTTGTAGAGACTTGAACAACTTGTTTTTTGTCGCTAATGATGATATCAATACGACGCATTGGTTCTGGAATTAATTGTGTAGATGATTGTTGCAAGGAAATGTGCTATTCAAGATATAAGACGGCTGTAGTATTCAAACAAATGACGAAAGCGTGAGTGATAATGAAGATTTACTCCAATTCAATTACACATAGGCGGCTCGGTGTCAAGCTTGATTTTGGAAGAGGAAAAGTCTGATTGTTTAGCCATCTTTTGTGGGATCTGATCTAGAGTGGATCTTTTATTGGTTTATTTTCTAGCAGTTTAGTTGCCTACAAAGTTACAGATGTGATATGCGAAACATAATATGATCTAATTCAATAGGAGAGAATGTGTTCAAAAAGTTAGGTCATTGTGACCATATATTCAAATTCTGGTGCGTCCGGCTAGATTCAACCTGAATTACATTAGGTGGATATAATTCAGCACAGTTCAGTTTTATCTGTCTTAGTATACCCATAAATTTGCTTCAGCTATTACTGCAGGCCCAATTCTGTATACCGGCATTTCTTTCCTGTTCGTTTTTGTATTCTATTTCTTTCCAGGAAAGATCTTCCATCTCAATCAGATAAAATTATTGTTTTATCTTTCTCATATTATATAGTACAAAGTTCATTATCCAAATCTGCCATCTTTACTATCAGCCAGTCCTCCTTTTCTTTTCTATTCAAACCCGTCGCTAGTTTTTTGTTGGGGGTTGCACACATGTCAAACGTTTGACCCTGTGAGCTGATTTTTCTTATATAGATAAAGTTGCTAGCCCTTGAACACGTTTAGTAAACCGTAAGCTGAGATAGTTCTACGGCTGGTTCTTGATATGAATAGCTTCATTTGAGCTAATCTGGTGTTTGGTTGTGGGCTTTCACATCCAATCTGTGCTCAATTTACTGAATCTATTGGATCTGAACACAATTTTCACATGAATCATTTGTACCCCTTTCCCTTTTAGGCTTTTAGTAAGAAATGAATTTTTCGCGCGAAAAATATTTTACTCTCCCACCCTAACCCACAATGAAACACTTGATTGAAAATTTATTTTCAAATCGTTAAGCCTGCCGAAACTCAACACACGGGCCCGTCATCATGTTATAGTATGGTGTCAAATGATCTATGCTGATCCGATATAATTCAAAACTCATTAAATGTCTTGGATAAACACAAAGCAAAAAAAATGGCCAAGCGTCACTTACTCTTCCAGCCCTTCTGTTATTTCGCTTCCAACATTCACCTCGCAAACTATACCTGAAGGTACCGAATCTTCCGACAAACATACACTACTCACACCTTCTCAGGCAAACCCTACTTTTGTTCTAAACAACCTTTCACAAGGACACAACTGTCAAACTGTGTTTCCTTCTGATGAACGTTCGGCGCTTACAGATGACACAACTATGATTCGCGACGGCCTGTGGTCTCAGCGGCACGTTAGGTATCTCAATCTCGAAGCAAAATCTGTGCTCGACGAGTCAATGGGATATGACCCGTCGGTCGGAGAGTTAATGGACATTGGGCTGATTGCCGATTCTACACGACTAGGTAACAATTATCGAAACACCCCTCGAAAAATGTCATTATCGAAATATTTGCATACAGTAGTAGCATATGTAACTGGAGCAGATAAAATGACAATAGGCGCGTCAGTGTTAAGAAAAACCGATGCCGGCTCAGGAATTGAATTTCAGAATCTTTCGCTCATAAAAACAGATTCAAGAGTCAAATCTATAAAAATCATAGGTAGGAAAGATATGTGGTTCACAAGGTTTAGAAAAGGTGCAGAATGGGGAGATTCGCAAACTGCACTTCTTGTAAGAACTGAGAAAGACATTACGATCTATACTTGGAGGTATTCATTAACATATGACGAGAGTAACAGCGATGCCTACACTCCTTTAAATTCCACTAGAAATGCATACATAATTCTTGATAATAGAATTACCCTTCCTCTAAAGATGGGAGTTAAGCACCCAGTCGTGGACTGTACAACGAGTTATGTTACAACCAATTGGCTTGCCACTATCAGAGGAGATGGCTCACTCACTCAGTATCACTATAATACTACAAACGCTCGATTTTCTGCTATTAAATGTAAGCCTTTCCATTTTTCGGAGACTTATTCGGCATGGCACCGTCTTCTCGAAGTTTACATCCCTTCGAGATTCTCAGAGAGTCTTCCGCGACCGGGCCTTCTTATGGTTGGTAACAGAAAAGCTCTTCGATTGTATAACCCGTCCGACAATCTTTACATTGCCAATATGATGCCCGAGAAAATGGAGTATCTCCAAGATAACATCAGAGATTTTAAGCCGGGCGAACCTCAAAATTCCGAAATTTCAGGAGGAGAGATGCTGTTGGATCATCAATATTTTGTCTTGACTGGAAGAGAAGTACTGTGGATGGACTTGAGGAATGGAGCAACACCGATATTAGGAGTTACCCATCAGATGAATCCAGCCGACCCGTCTTTGAAATTGGACATGAGCTTTGTGGGGAAATCACGTAGCGGCGTTCATGTAGCAACGGTGTATAGCGAATCCTCACCGTATATTTCGATGTTACAATTTGGAAGGCATATTCCTGCAACAATACCAGATCCTATTGAAAAGAATAGTTACGACGACTGGAAGAATCTTGAAAAATTACCGGTAAGCTTTAACGGAAACCAAATGTTCTTAACAAACCCAGCCAAGCGAACTCAAACATTGAAGCTCTTCCAATTATCGAAACCTGTATTGGAAAACAATCAACCGATTTATATGGGTGCTTTGCAGTATTCATTAGATCATGGACTTTACTTTCATTTGTTATCGAATACGGATACGAAGGTTAATTTACACAAGCGAGAATCAATTCTGATGGAAAAAATCGAAAAACTTAGAGGGCCTCCAGATTATAAGCCCATTCCCACGTTCAAGGATCTCTCTGTCCATTATAATACGATGTTTCGATTTCGTACACCCAATCAACAAATGAAGCTATCGCAATTATCAAACCCAGCGAACATCCCTATGTCAGTAAAACACTTAGAATTACAAAACCCGGACATTAATATTGTTTTGGACACTAATGATTCACAATTGAGCTTGATTGATGCATCAGTGAAAGATCCTGAATCGCTAAAAGAGTATCTAGATTCAGTTTACAACAGCGTGGGTGGCCATGATGAAGAGTTTCGTGAGCAGGTACGAGGTCCTGTACTTGATATGATATGTAACGATTTGAAGAAGTCTGCAACTTATATTCCTCAAAACAAGACAGCTAAGATTGGTGTCAAAGATATAGGTGAAGAAAACGAAAAATTTGTTGATGCTGAGTTTCTAGAGAAAGTGTTAGAGCCACTAGGGACATGGGGGCCAGATTTAGTCTTAGAGGGAGCCAATTTAGGGGGACTTGAGAACTGGGTTTTAGACGGAGAAGTTGCAAAGAAATCAAGCAAGTCAACACAAGATGTGACTAATGAATCACAGAATGAAGAAAGTGGTAGACAGATGTTGGGAAGTCAGTTCAAGCTGGGAAGTCAAAGTTTGGGTAGAAAAAGAGGAAGTCAGCCTATGTCACAAAGCCAAGGCAAAAAGAAAAGAAAAGGAAATGAAGGGTTTTAATAATATAGGAATAGGTGTGTTGTTTTGTGCGCTCAGATGGAGTAATGTCGTGGCTGGGAACTATTTATATGTATAATCGTGATGAAAAGCGTCATGAATTATGAATTTTGAACAAACTATAGAATATAGAATTTTGCATAGATTGAAAGAAGTTGAGTGTTTTAGTTATATATAATACATAATAGAGATAATTTCTTAAACGACAGACTGATAATTTTGTTTTTGGAATTCTAGAAATATCAAGTTTAGTAGCCCATTCACTTGACATTTTATTTTTGAAATAATGAGTAAACAATATATCAAGTGAAAATAGGTATCATATTACTGATCTAATTCAAATTTGTGCTTCAACTACTAAGAACATCTTTAATGAATGGATTTGCGAGTAAAGTATCTCCAACATATCAGTATACTCCCTTCATGAGTCCCATGTATTGAATTACCCAGACTGTATCATATAATCAATTTTCATAAAAACTCCTTTTCATTGTCCACAAACGAACTGTTTATAAGCATAACACTCAATTCAACTTGAAGAATGATTTATGTAAACTCGATTTTCTGAAAACGCTAAACAATTACCATACACCTATCTATCCATTAACAGGATCTAATCTAATCTGTATAGCTAAAAGGGAAAAATAATCATTTTTGAATGGAATTTACCAGTTTGGACAAAAATTAATTAGTCCGAGCTCACTCTGTTCTAGTTTGTAGTACATCTCCAAAATACATTTTGTTAGTTAGGTACAGTTTGTAAACTTTTATTGATTTGAGATGTTTTTTAAAAGCATATAGTGCAAGCAACGATTGTAAATCGGACGTCAAAATTACTTGGACCCCACACTGACTATACTGGTTTCCCGAGTCTTTTTAGTTTTTTAATTCAAAGTTATGTGTAAGGTTGCGAATTATATCAAAACTGCATCTGTAGAGAATCGAGCAGGGTGCCAGAATTTTTTCTTACCTGTAAGTCTTTAATCACTTTTTGACTGTATTTTCAGTATACCAAAACTAAATAGTCACAAAGTAATTTTTTATGGTTCCAAATACCCTCTTGTATTAAAAAAATATGATATGGCACATTATTTTGTCGTAGTAATCCATATATTTATATCTATACCAGCCACATTAAAAATAAAATAAAAAATATAAAAAATGTGGATATATATCAAGCGTTAGTATATAGTCTAACAATACGCAAGAATACATATCCAAATGCAAATGCAAATTTTTTAAACAATGTATAAAGAAACACAAATGGTTTCGGTCAAAACAGTTGTTTTGTAATTCTCTAATAAAGCAAAGATGAACTTGTTAAAAATACCTTGATGAGCTCTTCTTTAGCAAAGAAATGATGCATGGTATGAGAGTAATCGATGCATGTGTCGAGTTGAAAAATAAAAGACTGGTGCTAAATTTCCGTAAAAGTGATATCAAAATTCTTTTCGATGACTTCAGTAAGATTGGGTAAATGCTTCAAAGCAATTGACTTCTTTCGTTGATTTCGACAAACCAGCTTTTGCACTCGGATTCACTTCGACCTAGAGTTCTCATAGAATTAATCATTGTACTTTCCTCAGTCAGATAGAATCTCTTCTTCGTCCACCCACTCATCACTGTTTGTTTCCTGACCACTCGTGCCACCCTCAAGACTTTCTTCAGACCCCGACTCAGATTCAACCCCGAATTCTTCAGCGCCTTCACTTTCAGGCTCTGAACTTTCAGAATCGTCACTACTTTTATTGTTCTGCATGGCACGTCCATTCCCAAAACCATTTTCCAACTGTACAACGTTTTCATCATTTGACTCTTCCACAATACTATCCTGCTCGCTATCGCTATCGCTATCGCTTTCGCTTTCGCTTTCACTCTCACTCTCACTCTCACTCCCGCTCTCACTTTCATCATCATTTTCTTCGTCAGACCAATTCCTTTCCAATCTTCTCTCCAGTAGTAAAATCTGCTCCATTAGAAACGGCTTGTCAACTCGAAATATCCTTACTCCACATTCGATCAAAGATTCCAACACATCGTTCTCGGTTCCATAATCTTCATCTTCTGCTTGGAATCTCATTCCAGGCTCCAGTTTTATTCCTTTCACGGTGTCAATTATTACATTTGTCTCCGGTCGAGTAGTATCAATGAATGTTAAAAGCTCCCTTTGTATCTCACAATCCATCTTCATAACTGCTTTTCGTCTCTTGTTTCCAATTTTTCCTAAATTCTCGACGGCTGATTCATCGGAATCACTACTGTCGTCTGATGAATTTTGATTTGTCGTCTCAGAACCGAGCCGTGGAAAAAATCTAATAATCTTTTCACGATTTCTCACGTCTTTCAATGCACTCCTCTCTTGGAGGACCACGTTTTGTGCCCAGTTCAGATACTCATCCATATCGTTTCGAGACCAGTATTGCATGTCTGCACCCGCAGCCAAATCGTAGTTAGGAGTCAGAATTGTCCGATCGACGACTGCTTTCCATAAATCCCAGTCTGGTTTCCCGCGTTGCCACAAATCTCCACGAGGGTGTATTCCCGTCTTAAGAAGATTGCTAGAACGAAGGTATTGATCAAATGGGTACAAGAGCTTTACGGTGACATATATCGATGCAAATAAATTTAGCTCCAAGGGCTTTGGTTGTGATGCAAAGCCGTGAGGTTCAAAAAGAAGGGTAAAAGGAGGTAGTTTGGGAACAAGTTTCAGTGCCCCAAAGTACACCTCCGGGGGAAGATAGAGGTCTCGAACAATCTTGAATAAAGTGGTATGCATGTAAATAGCGGGTACGTTCAATCCTACCTTTTTGCAAACGCTCAACACCATCAACGTGCTAGAATGCACCATTTTAATTCCTATCACCCTTCTATGTGACAGCTTCGCGAGTAGCTGTTTGGGAAGTTTGCGAGCATCCTCGTTAGGCACTAGTGAGAAAAGTTCGTAGTATGGCATTCCTGACGACACCCACTTGACAACATCATACGAAGAAACTGACAGACCTTTGAGCCAACAACCAACGACTAAACACCCAATAATCACTCTATCGACATGTTCCCAGTTATCTTGATGGTGCCCTATAACCAAAGCCACAACTGCGCGAACCTGTTTCTGAATTTCAATATTCCACACTTTTTTCAGCCAAGCAGTCATTCGTTTTTCCATATTAACAACAAGCTCCACCCATATCTTTCGCATAAATTTATTAGTACGATACTCCTCCAGATTATCGCCTAGAGTACCAGACCCGCTTCCGAAAGCAGGTTTCGAGTTTTGTGACAACTCTAGACGGGCTGCAATTGCGTTAGCACGCGCAAGACCTTCGATTTTAGCTGTTGAGCCGAACAACGCATCTTCCATATGTTCGTCTTCAGCATCAGCTGGTTGAATGTGGCCTTGTCGACAAACCCTATCATTACCTGTGACCCGTGTATACACGTCTTGACAATACGGACATGGTTGGGAACGTACATATTCATATCGCGTACTTTGTGATGATCGTTTCCTCTTGGCCATTGTGTGTAAAAAATGAATTTGGTTGAATGGGAGGAAAAAAATAGTAAAATATTATGGGCGAAAAGTTACGTGCGGCTGTGAAATTTTTTGTTAAACGCGGAAGTAAATTTATGCGTGAGTAAAGAGTTTTTTCGTGATGACAGTATATAAAAGTCAAATTTTGAAAACTGACTGAACAAAATGAATGAGAGAAGCTGTTTATCCAGGGGATTTTGTTGAAAGTATGGGCGTTATCATAAATGTGCATACAAGCACCATATGACCTAAGTCAATGTGCTGCTATTGAAACTAGAGATTGTTATTTCTTCATTAAATTAGCGTGAGAAACACGTAATTGACAAGTGATCAATATATTTTTTTAAAGGTTAGTTGAAGGGAGAAAACATTCACACTATAAACAAAATAATGACTGAGAAGTCTGTGTAAGTCTTTTATAAAGTGCTACAGATACAGTGCCTGAAATTGACCATGGTATCTAAGGTCAAATATGCTCCAGAAGTTGATTATACTACATGTAACCAGAGGAGCCTGCTGCTGAAAAAATGGTCTGTTATATGTTGTCTTATTTAAATTCTATACGTAGCGCGTTATTCATATGGCGGATCTATCCACAGTTCTGCTAAGCACTAAGCTATCTTATAAACTGATATGGAGATCGATATATTGCATCCTAAGTCTTACATTGTCCAGGTAAAAGATTTCAATTGACCTGCCCAGCATGTTTTCTTAGCTATAATAGCCCCTAATGCATTGGACTTATAGTATTACTCTCACTCAAGTAGCCAATTATCTTTTTGAATCCAAGGTTTAGTAATGCATATTTATTAACGTGCTCGACTTGACTGCAAGTCAGTAATGCTGGAGTCATTATATCATCAAAACGTTGCAATCACAATAAAAGATGAACTGGCCCACTTAGCCCATTCAATTGGTGGATGATATTTCTTAGAAATGTTAGAAGAAAACACGACTGGTTTTTCAATGCAATCATATTTCAAGGCCATCTATTTTTCTTGCTTGATATCGATGCTTTCTTCCACACGTTTCTATTGCAAAGTTCCATTTTTGATCTTAAAATTCCCTTTTCAGTACTGATAATAATGCCAATTTTATACCCTCTATGTGTAATTTTAAGCAATCATCATTTTTCTAAATCCATAGTTCTATTATTTGTGATTTTTTGTTAAATGTTTACATTTTCACTTAGTCCCTACTCCATAGGTATAAAGATAGACTGGAGATATAATGTCTAGCCCACATCGCTTAGCAACTTACAGTATTCCTTCACCAGATCTAGGGTACTTATACCAACAGTATGGAGGTCATTTAACTCCTACTACGCTCACAATTCAAATTCCTCCAGGGTCAGTACATATATCAAATATAGGAATTTTCTTGGCTTTCAATCTTTCAACTATTCAAGAGCAGGAATGGGCCGAAATACTTCAAGGGAAATTAAAGGCCGAATCTTTTGAGCATGTAAGATCTCGCTTTATCTTTTGAATCAACAGTTTCTTATGACCTTAATTGGTTACCATCATGTTTTAATTGGGGAGAGTTACAAAGCTAACCATGTATAACTGATTGACACTTCAATTGGTATTCACTTCACAGATAACAAATCAAGACGAATTACAGGAAAAACTAGATACGTTGACGCTGGAACAGCTTGACATACGTCTTAACGAGATCCTTTCCAAGCTCCATGGTCAGCTACACCAAAATGAGGTCTATCGCCTTCTCGGTGAAATCTATCTCATGCGCGTGCGGGTGGCGGATATGCAAAACTCGTCATCTAACAAAGTAGCATGTCTGGAGTCCGAGCTAGAATTGCAAAGTGGTGATGAACATAAGGGGGTTTGTCAAAAACATCGAGAACTTGTTGAAAAGAAGGTCAAGGTTGTTGGAGATGTTCTAGATTTGAAAAGGGATGTTTTAGGTAGCAAACATGAAGAGTACTTGGAGTGGATCGTGATTGTTCTTATTGGAGTGGAAATATTTGTTGCCGTTGTTAACGTGAGTATAACCTGGCATTCGCTTTACAGAATTAATCTGTGGTACAGTCTCAACATTCTTCTAATCTTGTACTGCACCAGATGAGAACATGTTACAAAAAACCAGTTACTAACGATTCACTTAAATTTTTTTTATGTGATATTGCTTTTGATTACTAGGTTGTGGTGGATTTCTTTGTGGATAGGGTCCCTGGCAGTTTATAGAAAGTCAATTTCAAAAACTCAAAAGATATGGGAAACGGGTAGTCAAAGATCTTATGTGTAACTGTGGGTAGGCAGGCTTTTGTTACAGTTTCAACACAAGACAAGATACTAGCTATGAAATCTATCTTGAAAACCTGTGTCATTTAGATTAATTGAAGGAAGAGCAAATGCTAGATACGAAATATACCTTTAAAATTAATGTAAACAAATCCATATCAACGTAATTGATAGGTTGAGCAGCATTGGCAGTTGGATCGTGACACTAATACAAGTATGATTATGATAGCATCAGTTTGAATATGCGGTTTCAACTTGAAAACCAGTATATATTTACATACAAAAATTAGGCTGAAGAAGAGGCAAGAAGGAACTCAGGTTATCCGAGTATCTATGGGATACTTCAGCAGAGTGATCATACACAAATGTGCTTGGAAACTTGACCAGAAAAGCAGAGATAATTGTTCAATTTTGCTAATCCCGCGCACTATTACTTCATAAACATTAGGGTGAATCTCTAGGTGTACGTAGTACTACTCATTTAGCGGAGCGTTTAAATCCCAGAAAGAAAAAGGAAGAAACAGAAGGAGAAAGAGAGGCTGACCATATTAAGTGATTCTATGAATGCAGCTACAGTATTCCAGTCTTTCATCAAGTTCAAATCAATATGTAGATTATAGATTGTAGTTTTGTTTATAGAGAAAAGAAGAACACAATGCCAATCACGGGGACCTGAGGATACTAAAAGGGCAAATAATAGCACATAAAATACGTATCGAATGGAAATCACTTGTGCGGCAATGAAGATTATGTCGATAATCACGGTAAGCTAAAAGACATAGTGAAGTAGCAAAGTGCTAGGCTAGTTTACATTAGTAGAGCTTTGAATGAAGTAAACCAAGATGTTTACGTGTAATCGGATTAAAAGAAATAAAATTTAGGAGCTAAAATTAAGTTTTTGACAAACGAAAGATAACGCGGGTATCAAGACGCCATCGAAGCAGGAAAGAGAAACAATAAGTTCCACAAATTTATTGGTATTAAATAAAAATAAATAATAAACTAACAGGAATGTTTTATCATAAAGGAGTAAAATTACTTCTGATTGCCGTTAGCCATTTAAAAAATACAAATAAGATTGTACTTTAATGCACAGTATGTACAATATTGGATTAGCCGGGGTTATCGTTATCAGTTTAGAGGGTGGGCTTAAGGCAGTGCTAGATTAATCTAACTCCTTGTGTATAAAGCAATTGGTAGATATATTGATGATATTAGACTAGTCGTCATCATTGAAGGCAAAAAGTTGGGGGGACGCGACATTATAAGCGACAGATACAGTAACTTGTGAGTTATAGCTGTTCATTTCAAGTTTACTAGCTGGACTATGCATTAGATGAAGTTTGTTATAAAATGTCCGCAAGTGGATGGAAACTGGCACGAGTTTAACCCTGAAGCAGTTTAGCAGGGTCTTTGTATTTATTTTTTTTCGATATTTTATAGGCTGGTGCTGAAGTTCTTTATCGATAACGATAAGTGTCAAAAAGTTAATGTAGCTAATCTGTACCTTTTTGATATGCAGCACTGTACGCCAACAAGTTAGAAAGAAACATCTACCATTTGTAAATCTAAAGCATATAACATTGGTTGGCTCGATTCATAAACTCCATCTATACTCTTAGATCAATAGGTTTGAGATATCATATTTTACTCTGCCCAGTAGAAGGTTTGTAGTGTGTGATTGATGGAAAAACCTACAGAACTTGTGGCCAAGGGGGATACAGTCGACATTTTGTTTATTTTCATTCCTAGTGCTTGACTCTTAAGTTCATGTCGCGTTCTATCGCTTGAAAGAAATTATTGTGCCGTAATATGATTCATGATACGGACTTTGAAAAAATATGTTACTTGCATCTTACAGTTTGATTATGGGGGTATCGAGTGTAGCCATCACTAGTGTATACCTGAATTCAACTATCTTCCTTTTTCTCAGTACTATTTCCTTACTCAGGTTCTGCCTACAGTTACATAGACTCTACGTCCTGGTCAAATACACCATCTTTGATAATCAGAATACATTGCCATCAAAATCTAAACAGCTTGTTATCATTGTGCATAGAGAGACATAGAGAGCGAGAGCGAACCAACTAGCAAACACCCGAGCCACGTACTGTGCAAAAAAGATGGGAGATACAGGGTGCAAAGAAATGGATGACAACCAAACGTAAACTACAGCTTTAATCAGTAAAAGTCATCACCGAATCTTTTCAGATAAAATTAGAATGCTTTTTATACCCAAATAAGGAAAAATAAACCTTTTTTTTGTCTTTTGATTGTAGATGAATGGACGTGGACCCTGATTGATCTCTAATTTTTTTTTCCTTTTTTGCAGTTGGTAGTTGATTTCATGTATACGTGGAGGTTTGAATGGAGCAACGTGTTACAGGGTTACATCGATTGTTGGTGATGCGATTGTGTGTGAATTAAGATTATCGATAAAACGGACAGATTAAAACTAGATTTTGAAGTTATACTTGAATGTGTTTAGTTCTTTAATATTGATTGATGAACAGATCTGGAAGTATTACAGCTGAATTTCTGGCAATAGCTGTTTCCGATGTTGGCGAATAACACAGTGATCGGAGATGGAAAAACAATATCTTTGCTCCTGTGGACAAATCAAAGATAAATTGCCACATAAGTTTAGCCATAACGGAAAGTAGTCAAGTATAACCCGCAAATAAACCTCCAAACCCACCTACAAAACATGCAAACACCAACCCATACTGTTCAATATCACTTTACCCCAGAACCAAACGTTCAGGGGGGAAAAACTGCAAAGGCCTGACTTAGGTTCGTTTGAATACTAAATGGAGGGCAAAAATGATGGTATCAAGAAATAAAAACGATTTACGAGCAAACAAAGTAAAACAATTTTTGAACTTCTTTAATCTCGGGGTATATGTATGTTTATGGACTGTAGATTCATATTGGTTATATGATAGTTTATTCTTACACTCAAACAATACGATTTTGTAATCAAGTGTATCACTTGCAAGAACCAATGGATGTCTTTTTGTAGAGATGTATCTTATCCGTTTGAATATACATTACATGCAAACAATAGTACTTAATTCCACAACTTGCAAGTGCCAATCTATCTATCATATTATGATAATTTGATATCACAACTTTACTTCAAACTATTCAATTGCAACGTACTTCGCTCAAAACTTAGGCCACACATGTACATTACCAAATAGTCCAATTCTTACTTTACATTCCCACCTTCTTACATCACAATTCTGCAATTACACAACCCCAAACAAGATGTACCGACCTTTAGGACGCTATATACACGGCATACAGATAAAGGACTATGTGCTGTGGGTTTTGTCAGTTGTAATTACGTATTAAAATAAGAGTATATTATGTGTTTTATGTATATTATGTTCACTGAGTGTAGCTTCAGGGGTTTCTAACCTTGGAGTCAATCAAGAATTTTTTGGATTAAATTTATCAGTTCCTGTATTACAAGCACAATTTCTAGCCAGCTTCGAAATTCAAGTTATACCAGTTGTTAGGTATTTTGATCAGTCATAAAGTCGTTCATCTCACATTCACTTATATTATATCCTATAGCCAGTAATTATAAAAGGATTCTGTTTACGATGGTAACAAAATTGATATTGAAAAAAGATTTTTGGCACTGGCTATCAAATCTATCTTCAGAATTTGACATGGCCATCTTTTTATTTTTCATTTTATTTTAGATTTTGTACGCATACACAAAAGATAATTCCGGGGTCCTAGAATTTCTACTACTAAAATTGATTTTTCTTTTTGTGTCGAAAGAGCGGTATGATTGATGGATCAGTTGAATATACGTAGTACTAGATCTGGAATTGCAATCAATACAAAGCAAAATAAACAGCTTGACCGGATATCTAGTACCATTAAGTGCTGTATCAAAATATACAATCGATGATCTAGTGCCAGTTCTTCCTTGCCACTTATCTACGTAACATCCACAAAGTTTTATCAAAGTGTCAAACCAGCTCATGTTCTATCCAATACAATATGCAGATCAAGCAAAAGATTTGCACTATTCTCGGCCACAGATTCTGACTGTATAGTGCGCTCTAGTTGATCGAAAGCTACAATTAAAACGCAATAAAAAATTAGGATAGAAAAGAGAGGACATAAAACTTGATAGTGAAAGAGATACACAAGTATTCATTTTTAACCTCCTATTTAATTTCGAAGTTGCCTTCGCGCACATTAATGATCCAAACCTCGTTCCGACTCTAGTCTAATGTATCACACAATATTAAAATCTTAATCCTTCCTTTTCAACACCCAAACTTAGTACTCAAAACACAAACGAGCCAATATATTTCCCAAAGCAACAGCTAGCACTGCCCGTACAGTAGTAAAGATCTTAATACTCTCAACGCCCGTTTCAAGTCATTTCTTTCGAGTCTGACAAGATGTGTAGTTTTCGTATTCACAAAATTTAATGTGTGTGCAGCTTACTACAAAATTTCCCATAATAAACTCAAGAACCAAGAAACATTCCTCCCACTCAAATTTTATTTGCTGTACGAACTACAGACTACAGTACCAACTTTCTTCTTGCTTTATAATTCTAAGAGTAAAAGTGACTAATTTCTCCGGTCATCTTTACAAAACACTATGCGTTTTGTTACGTAATTTTTTACGTAAAGACCGGAAAACTTTTTGGGTGAGAAAGGGAGGTACCGGTACGGTGCTGTTGTGCAATTTTCTTCAAGTCTGAGGCTTTCATGAATTTGTTCGCGGTTGGTTTAGATTTTTTTGGGCAGGGTTCGTCGTGATTGAAGACTTGGGAGGAGCTTATATATCTATAAATTAATTAATTTTATGGGTATGTACTCACTCACATGGTTAACAGAGGAATCTGGTATGAGCATGTTGCACCGGCGAGGGAAAAGAAAAATAAGCATCATTCTTGAACTGAACTGTCTCGCTGCGGGCTTGGTCGTTGAAGTCTGGCTTTAAACTTTTCGTTGTTGTTGTTGGGTTGTTTGGGTTTACGGAGGGTTAAACTCTTTTTTTGGTAGCCCTGTTACTTAACTTAACTTAGCTCAGCTGAAAAACTGGCGCTCGATGAATGGGCTGAATTTAACTTTGGACAGGTTCTTTAAAAAGAGATAGAGACAGAGAAAGAAGTCAAAAAAGAGCTGTGTGTGGGTGTGAATTAGTTGTAATAGGTGTTACTCGGGGCCAAAGTGTCAGATATCAGAGTTGGATGGTAATTATCTTTACCATTACTGGTGGGGTTTTTCTATGTATCAACCAAGAGACCCGGAGATATTTCTCGTTTAGATTTTTTCTTGCTTTGGATTTGATATCAGTTATTTACAATATCTGGAAACTGGACTATTAAGGTAAGGAAGGAAAGAATAAACGCGATAGCAAGCCAATTAACCGGGATTAGCAGGGAGAGAGAAATTTATATACACATTAACACTGAACGTAGCCACAAAAAACGATCCATCATCTTTACAACCGCTATGATGAGCAATGCTGCAGCTTGTTCCTTTGGAGTTGTGAGTTGTGAAACAATTACGATGGCAATGAAAGATGTATAGATTATAGATACAGTTTGATATAGGTGTAGATAGATAATGAGACAAATACAGACTTCACACCACATCAGCTTACCTCTAATCTCCACGACCAGCTTGCCAAAAAACTTTTATTTCAGTAAGTATACTGGTTACAATAGAGTATCGATATTGCAAAAACGATTAAAAGTCTAACTCAGCTCAACTCAACTCAACTCAACTTCACTCGTTAACGTAGATTAACAAACAAATAAACGCTGATAACAACGACCGAACAACCCTCACCAAAAGCCTTTTTTTTTTTTTTTTTTTTTTTTTTTTTTTTTTTTTTTTTTTTTTTTTTTTTTTTTTTTTTTTTTTTTTTTTTTTTTTTTTTTTTTTTTTTTTTTTTTTTTTTTTTTTTTTTTTTATTTTTTTTTTCCTTTTCGACAAAACAAGTGAAGAAATCCTGGACCTTCCTTTCCACTGCTAATTTACTGCTCCGTTCAAGATAAAAAAAATGTTCATTAGCGTTTAGCATACTTCATGTACTGTACGTAGAGTACAGTACCTAGTACAGTACATTATTCCACTGTACGATGATGTTATATACACTCACCTTGTGATTGTTTACTTTTTTTTTTTTTTTTTTTTTGACATGACATGACATGACATAATGTGTAGGGTTATGTAACGTTAACCATGAATCTGTGCTAAAACCACAGATGAAAGAAAGAACGATTAACCAGGCAGAATATGGTTTAAACTTAACTTGACTTGACTTGGACAACAACTGGGTTTTTATTTTGATCTGGGTGAAATTTATTCCCTAGAAGGTTTATCTTTTCAGCTCGCTCATTTTCTTTTCATTATTAAAGTCTGATGGGAAGGTATGAGATATACAATTCTGGGTTTGGTCTCGAATCGATAAAGAGATGATAGATGATAGGTACACAAGTTTTAAAATGCCATAGAGTTATGAGAGAGGAGATTAGCAGCAAAAAAATGCCAGAGATAGGCACTGTTATACACAGTATAGTATGTATTTAGATTTATAAGTTTTACCATCGTTCTTCGCAAGAGTATGTTCACGTTAAAGATATTTGCAGGTGCTGGTTTACCGTACCGTGCAACACTTTAGTTCCATATTTCGTGCCTTGCAATCTGTACTGTACAGTTACGTGGGGTGAGGGAGAGAGAGAGGAAGTGAGGAATAGTTTGTACTGAGCAAAACTGTGTTTGTACTAAATGAGTGTGTAAATGGCTTCCCGCCGTCTACGTGTGTAAGCTAGCTGGGTTAAGACACAAAATCCAACAATTACCGTGCAGTACGTCAACTACGCACTTATGGTGAAGGAAAGGATTTAAATAGCTTAAATTGAAGCTTGTGTTTGTAGTCGGTGGGAATAAAGTTCTCGGTTTTCTCTTCCCCTTTTCTTACCCAACCCATTATAAAACTGATTGAAGTGAATTATTTGTTGTCGAGACTTTGATCAATTAATCAATTGGGAAGGTTTATGATTAATCAACTTTTGATTAGTCCAAGAGCTAGAAAGAAAAACTAAAAACAAGATTAGAACCTTTTTTTTTTTCTAAAAAAGAAAGAAAGAACAGAGAGAAATTATACAAACTCAGACCTTTTGGAAGAATAAAAAAAAAAGAAATGCTATACGCTTCGTTCTAGGCGTACCGCTCACAATGTTCAAATTTTCTCCATTTCCAGCGACCACAGAAATAGACCGAAACTCTTTTTTTTTGTCTTGTTCTTCTTCTTCTTTTCAGTTAGTGTTGGAACGTTGAACAGCCATAATGCAACGGAAAGTTCACAAAAATCCGCCTTTTTTCTATTAAGCCAATTTTTTATTGTTATTGTTTCGACTTCAACTGACAATGTCAATGGAAACATACGGAGGCCTGGAATAGACTAGGATGGGATGGCAAAGGCCAGACTCTCTGACGAGGTAGGGACGGAGACGGGGGACAAACCCAGATATACTAATGGCAGTACGGTAAAAAAAAAAGTCAGTACCAAAGAGTGAAAAAAAAAGAAATATACCCACACTTGCACTCCATGTTTCTCAAAATTTTTCAATCCAAAATTTATTGTGAACAAACAAAACAAAAAGAAGAAATCATCGTCTCTTCTTTTTCAACCTTCTACCGCTTCTTCATCTGGTTCATGTTATTTTTTCAGAGTTTATATAAACTCACACGATTTTCCGCTTTTTGTTTCCATTTTTTTTATTTTTTTATTTCCTTCTTTCTTTCTTCATCAAGACTTTCTTCTTCTTTTCTCTATTCTATTCAAAGATCATTGTCGTCTTGAACATTTTCATTTTTTATCCATTTGGTTCATATCCACATTTCTTTGAAGGAACAGAAATAAAATAATTTAAAAATTCTTTGCACATTTTAATTCATTTATTACTTTCTCGATAAAGCATATATATCCCATCTCAAAACAAAAATAAACAAGAAGAAAACATCATCTACTCACACAAAAATGTCAGATATAAAATCTTTCGACCCAAATCTCAACGAGAAAACATTGGGCAATGAACTCTCCGCCACAGAATTCGAAACCTCCTCCGGATCACTCAAAAATGATCTTTACACCGTCTCCGACGTCGTGTTGGCACAAAAACTCCATCTCGTCAACGAAGCACTAAACGAAATCGGCTTCACCAAATACCACATGAAATTATTCTGTCTCAACGGTATGGGATACGCCGTTGACTCTCTTCTTTTCCTGCTCCACGGTGTCGCCCAGACCCAAATCAACAAAGAGTTCAACGTCGGGTACCCGGCCATGATCTCAGGTGACTACGTCGGACTTTTCTGCGGCGCCCTGTTCTGGGGGTTCTCAGCCGACATTATCGGAAGAAAAATTGCATTCAACCTTACCCTTTTCCTCACTGCCATTTTTGCCATGGGTATTGCCGGTGGTCTCAACTACGTTGCCGTCTGCTCCATCTCTGCCTGCTCCTACTTTGCCTGCGGTGGTAACCTTGTCCTTGACTCTGTCACTTTCCTAGAATTCCTGCCCATGAACAAAAAGTGGCTCCTAACGTTCCTTGCCCTCTGGTGGGGGATCGGTCAAACTATTGCCTGTCTTATCGCTTGGCCGTTGATTGCCAACTTCTCTTGCGAAAACGCAGACGGTAGTTGCCCACGATCAGAAAACATGGGTTGGAGATATACTTATATTGCCTGTGGTGGGTTTGTTTTGTTCTGTGCCATTGCTCGTATCTTTGTCATTAGAATGATGGAATCACCCAAGTACGACATTGCTAACGGTAACGATGCTGAGGTTATCAAGTCGCTTGACGAAATTGCCCGCTCTTCCGGTAGAGTCAATCCTCTTACTCTCGAACAACTTCAAGCCGTTGGAACCATTGAACACGATACCAGTGACAAGACTCTTTTACAAAAAATCAATATTCTTGAAGCGCTCAGGTCTGTCGGTTACCATCTCAAGGGACTGTTTGCCACAAAGAAGCTTGGACTTTCTACCGGGCTCAACTTTTTGTCCTGGTTACTGATTGGTCTTGCCTACCCTCTTTTCACCGCATTCCTTCCACTGTACCTTGCGTCTCGAGGAGCCGAATTTGGCGAGACCAGTTTGAACACGACCTACAGGAACAATCTGATTGTCAACTCTGTCTCGATTGTTGGTCCCATGATTGGTGGTGTTTTGTGCGAGTTGAAGTGGCTTGGACGAAGAGGTACATTGTCTCTCGGTGCCTTTTTGACCATGATTTTCATGTTTGCCTACACCGCGGTCCGCACATCCGCGCAGAACCTTGGGTTCTCTTGTGCCATTAGTATATGCATCAACATTTACCTCGGAACGCTGTTTGCGTATACACCGGAGGTTATGCCTTCTGCACACAGGGCCACTGGTAACGGTATTGCGGTTTCGTTTAACAGAGCAATGGGAGCCATTTCGCCTGTCATTGCTTACTACTCCAACACTGCTACTTCGGTGCCTGTTTATGTCATGGCAGCCGTTTTGGGAGCGTTGGGAGTTATTTCTGTGCTGTTACCTTACGAAGTTCGTGGTAAGAACTCTGTTTAAAATCGAAAAAGAAGAAGAAGAAGAAGTTACGAAACTGAATGGATATAGAGCATGATGATCAGTTTTTATTTCTTTTGTTGTTATTGTTGATGTTAATGATGGATTTTGCGATCTTGATTTTTATTTTTCCTTTCATAAATGTTTTTTATTTTTGTGTATTTTATATTATGCTACATGTGATGATTTTTTTTGTTTTTAACTTGAACTTTTTTTGCACACGATCAAAAAATAGATGAATAAATTTATATAAATGAAAAAAAAAAGTTTTCTCATTCCGTTTATTATTCTGGCATACAATAACTAAAGACAAACTGACTGAACAAAACCTGACAAATTCATGAATCTTGACAACCTGCCCTCCCTCCCTCCTTCCATAATAACCTTAATTATCGTACAACAACAACAACAACAAAACATTTGTATTGCATGTACCTAGTACGCCCAAAAACACTCCCAACATCAAAAAAGCTGCCTGCCCGCCCATAAAGAATTTTTGTGTTACATAATGGCGGCCAGCCCTGAAAATAGAAAAACAGTAGTGAACAAAAAAAAAAAATTCGTTCCTTCTTTCTTAACCATCTACGTAAAACGAATAAAAATAAACAATAGAAACGTTAGCAGATGAATTCCAGATAAAAAACTTTTTCTTCCAAGGATTTGTTGTAGGAAATAAAAAAGATAATTTGTATTTTATAAAACAGAATCTCGGCGTATTCCTGACCCTCCGTGGTGACTCCCAAATTTAAAAAAAAAAAAAAAAAAAAAAAAAAAAAAAAAA